>CM025627.2:11040482-11056079 GCA_014621495.2 Entosphenus tridentatus
TAAATTGCGGTAATGTGGTAGGTGTGCACTTGTTTTTCCTAAACGATTTTTGTCACCTGCAGCTCAATCAAAAAGACCCGTAGCCATGGTCACGACATTGCACTCTGGGACTCCGCCAATTCGCCCGATGGGAATTGGATCCCATTGGCCGAGCCGTGGGGGGGCGAGGAGCCAGGAATTTCTGCTTCTGTGAGTGCAATTTTGTAAAAACTGTCGAATTCCCAAGGAGGTTTTTTCCCCTTTCAACCACTTAAATGGGATTAAAAAAAAACTGCGCCCTTGGATCAAAGGAAAAATAAAATTGCACATTTTGACACTCTAAAACACCTTTACAGAGTTGGGGGGGGGGGGGGAAATATATTCAGTTTGAAAATAGAAGGAAATGACATTGGAAAACTTCAAAGTGTTGTTGGCCACCTTTTCCTGTGTTTATATTCAAAGTTGCTCGTCCCGGGCTGCACACAAGGCGCTGTTAACAAACAGCATCGCTCGGCCACGCGCAGCAAGTGGGATGCTCATCACGGTCCGTGGCGCATGGTGAGTACAACAAAGTGTAGATCTCTCGATAAGGCTTCGTTTTAGTGCTCACGTGGCTTGTTGGGTTTAAAAATAAATTCGAACTGAATTCAGCGTTTTTATTTTTCGGTTCAAGCAAACACAAAGAGGAGCGGTGGTGGAGCGGTTAGCGCTACGCTGCGCCACGAACCTCGCGAGCCGGGTTCGATTCCCGCTCACGGCCAACACCAGTGGCGATTATCTGAACCGGTTCTGGGCCTCCACTAGGTCGACTCGGCCTTAAATAAGTATCGGGTGCGGTGTGTGAAAACATAGCCACTGGGGAGACAAAGGTGGTCGGGCGTGGTGCTGGCTACCCATCCCCTCGTGTGCCGTGCCGGCCTTCAAAGGTGCTCGCTCACAACACTTGCCCCAACAGTCTGGCGAGGCGGTGCAAGCACACGCTGGCGCACAGACAGCATGGCACCACAAAGACGTCTTACTCGGTGTTGGCTCGCCCACGCTAACATTGTAAAGAGCGTTTCACAAACATTCGGGATGGAGCGGTGGCACAGTGGTGAGCGCACCGCACCGTGAACCCGGTGACCTGAGTTCAATTCCCAGCCACGGCTGTCATCAAGTGACGAGCGTTGCCTCAACGTGTCCTCGGGTGCCTCCTTCGCCAACAACCTGCACGACAGCGCTGCGGCGGTGAAGTATGGTCAACCTGCCACGGCCCACACGGGGGGGGGGGGGGCTTCGTCCGTCAGTGTGTCGGCAACAGGCTGTAAATAACGTCATTTAATCTTTTTTACACAAACGCCTGATATGATATGTATGTAGCGTCTACTTAATGCGGAATAAATATCGTGTTGACATTGAGCGATGCGTGCACGATGCTGTGGAGACACAGAAAGGAAGGCGCAAGTGGCACGTCAGGGCGGGCGGCCGCCCAGGAGGATGTTGGCGTGGTGAGCGACAGAGAGGGATGGGAGATTAAATTAGGGGAAGGGGGAGAGGAGGAGGCGAACGGGGGCACGAATTTGAAACATCTGAAATGCGAATTAAAATGTAAATTAAAATGTAAGGCTATGTTAAACAAGTATAGTCGTTATTTACACTGAGACACGATTCCTCTCCACACTCGATTGAGCCAACACACTGGGCACATTTTTGCATTTTTCTTTTGCATTAAAAATCACAATAATTCCAGATGTATGACGTCTGGAATTGTCATCGGCCACAACGTGGAATACAAAATGTTGAATTAATTTCCCCCGTGTAATCCTTACATAGATTGTGCCAGTATTTACTAGAAGCCAATATATACACGTGAACTTGTTTATAAATCCATAGACACGTGGATTCTTAGGATTCTTGCAGGAGATTTCATGTCCAGTCATGAACTCTTTTGGGTACAACACGACCGGCTGCTGCTGCTGCTGCGTTGTGATGGTTGTCACAACAGAGGTTTGATCTCCGGGCGTGGCACTTGGAATAATGTTGCAAGTTTCGTAACCCCCCCTCACCCTCACCCTCTATCCACCCAGCAGAGTAAGTGGGTTCAACCACGGCGAGTCGTGAGCCGGTTTGCGGCGCGATGGGACAAAGTGTGGACAACTCCCGTCTCTGCTCAAACATCTGGCCAGCGTGAAAGAGGAGGCCAAACGCCCTCTGCAACTGCTCTCCAGATCTCATTTCATCCTCGCAGAGGCCCCTCCCACCAGCAGTGGCGTGAGCAAGACATTGCAGGGCTGCACCTTTACTGACTGTCTCGGGGGTTTGTTTCATGCAACTCCTCTTGGCGTCGAGTTGAGGACCTGCGCCCACGTTGACTCTGATTGGTGTTGGGGCAGCGGAGCCAGGCGAGACACGTGAGCACAACGTGACGAGTTTGTGACTCGGCGGTCAACGTGGACCACGCGTCCCGAGGAGACGCCGCGCGGCACCGATCCACGGCAGAGGGCGACGCCTGCTGGCCACGTGGGGGGACTGCAGGCCGGCTCCGAGCACACAGAGCACACTGGCTGCATCACGCGAAGAATATGAATCACACGTGTTCTGGAGTTGTATCCTTGAAGAATAATACTGGTAGGAACCCACTGGTTACACCAGCCCACAGGGGATTATTGTGTCCGTCGTGCAGGGAGGGGCTGGGTGGGGAGGGGCTGGGTGGGGAGGGAGGGTGGGGAGGGGCTGGGTGGGGAGGGTGGAGAGGGGCTGGGTGGGGAGGGGCTGGGTGGGGGATGGGAGGGGCGGGGCTGGGCTGGGTGGGGAGGGGCTGGTCACCCCGTGGTGCCCTTATACAACTCAACGTTTAACCTACTCACGCCGGCTTGTGCCCGCCCACACAGTCGGGCACATTTGCGGAATACACCACGCCGCCGTTGACCCTGGCCATTGACCGAGTAACCCAACGTTCCTACCAGCTCCCTCCGCAGGAATGTGTTTTACATTCGTCAGGCGCATTTCATCCGTAGATCGCGATGCGCCGCCGCCGTGTGTATGGAAAGCCAGGAAATGAACAGAGGCTGCAGGATGAATGGCCAATCCGGCAAATCGGCTGATGAAGCTGCGTCTTGTAATCACCAGCGAAACGTGACGGTACTCAGAGTAAATGTGTGTGGGTTCAACTCTCCAGCAACACCGCTGTGCTGAAGCAGTAACTAATTGACACGTTTTGTTTACGTGGCAAACCTTACTGATCGGCTGTGTCGGGTGGTGGCGGATTAACGACACGTTTATATTTTCGCGATCTAACCCAAAAAAAAACTTTATTATGGATAAATGTCAAGAAGTATTTGAGGGTAAAGGCCACTTTGAAGAGGTGAGTTTTCAAGGCAGACTTACATATACATTTTACGACTCTGATTGTCTCGTTAGCAAACGCGAAGCGATCCAAAGTCTGGGAGCCGTACTGGCAAAGCTCGCAAATGAGTAGTAGTCGTACCGTAGTAGAAACAAACTCAGCATATTCGTCAATAACAATGTGGCCTTAAATATATAATCATATGATAGGCGACATTTTGCACAATGGCCATCCTTGGGAGCACACATCAGAATGGTCACTGCCCCGAAACGTCGCCTATTATATGTTTTCTACTTTTAAGGCCACAGTGTTTTTGAAGAATGTGTTGAGTTTGTGTTTGTTATCTGTGCTTGTGCACCACTGCCAATGCAGTGTCCCCAAATAGTGTAGTAGTATTATTATTCTGCTTGTCTATCCAGGAAGACCTCACTGAGTCTCAAGATGCTTTTTCAAGGGGATCCTGCCAGGCTTAATATTTTTTTGTTGCAGAAGGGTTCGATGTGGCAATCCCAATTGCGTAAATGTCACGTAATATTTTAGCATTGGGATAATTTGGCCAACAGCAGTTACAATGTACAATATTATTTAGCTATGGGAGGAAACCGGAAAACCCAGAAAAAAACCCATTCAGTACAGAGAAAGAACATGCAAACTCCACACAGAAAGGCATCCGAGTTGGGATGTGAACCCAGGCCCTTCTTGTTCTGAGGCACGCTTTTTTACCACTGCGCCCCCCCCCCCCCCCCCAAATAATAAACGACAGTAATGAGATGCATGCTTGAAATTACATTCGCCATCCGCAGCTTTGGTCAACCTCCAGCTGGATGAAGGCCTCCTCACTGCCTCGACCCTACGATTCACATTGAGAGCCGGAAATAGGAGCACGTGTATTGGAGAGCATAAGCAGGTTAGTGGCATCATTCCAATGCTTGGGAAAAGTTGTCTTGGGCAGAACACTTCCTTCGAAGGGATGATGGCATATGGTCAAGAATAATGATACAGTCGCAGCTAACAAATTGACCGCGTCCGAGAGGATGATTGCGATGATGGTTACGATTGGCTGCATGTGTATAAATAGACTGATGCTACCAGTCCACTCGGTCTCCAAATATATTTTCTGACTATAGCAGTGGCATCTTATGTGCCGAGGATTTAGAATGGAGAGATGTCGCGGATTAGGCGCAGTCGTGGCAGAGTGATGGGCGCACTGCGCTATGAATCTAGTGACGCGAGTTTGATTCGGGGCCCTGCCTAACATCCGTGGTGATAACTGAGCAGTCCTGGGCGTCTCCCACCTAAGCCTGCACTGACCAGTGTGGTGAAGTATGGTTAAAAAGTCCCCACGATTGAAATAATTTGGGGAGGTTTTCATTCAGCAGTGGATTAAAAATGGCTATGAATTATAATTTGTTTATATATATTTAGCAATATATCCATAATAAGATCAGGAAAAAACATGCACGCGTCCTTTCTTTCAAGCATATGCATTTATGATGCAGTGGATAAGAAGCAGAATATTTTTACTTGCCAAAAGTGGGGTGATTTATCCTGCTTTTAATTGTAAACCCAGTGAATGAGGGGTTTCCAATTAGCGGCGGCGATGTTCCAATGCTGGGAACGTGGCGCTGATGATGAAAGTGAGCGCCGGAGACAATGGTAAATCAGTCGGTTCATCAGATCGTTTGTTATTTTAAACCAACTGAGAGCCCAATGGGGAATGCAAGCCTCTGCTGTGAAGGGAGAGCTGGGTTACAATAGCAACTACAATGACGGGACAGCACTGTACAACAACGAATTGCTTTATAAAACATCACAAACGGACGGTTAATGCTGTAAGCAAATCAAAGCAATGGGTGATAATAAACGGGACAAAGAGGGTTTAGATGATAGACTGATAATCAATAGTATTCCCACGCAACATTTTCCAAGCAATTAATCCAGTTTATCACAGGGGACCGATTGAGAAGGAAGAGACATTGACTGTGGACGACGACGATGATGATGATGCTTTTTCAAGTGTGACACATGGGAGGCCCTGGGGGGTGCTGCTACAACTGCTGCTGCTACCCGTGTCAGAGCCCTGAACTTGCATCACTGAGACCTGCATTCACATCCATTCTGCCACCTGTTACTAATCCACACTTTCAGGAGCATTGAGTTCACGGTCTCCGCATGGTCACCGACAAAGGCGCAACAAAACCCATTACGGCCGAGTTTCCCATGTTGTTGCTTTTTATAACAGAGCTGTAAAGAAACGGATTCAATTTGAAATGTGATGAACGCATGACAGATATTCACGTGGAAAATCAAAACAAATGCAATGCCCTTTCATCAACAAAGCATGAAAATGAAAGCAGTCGTCCGCAAATAATAGAGTACAGTCCGGGATTCATCTCTCATTAGATATTGTCTCTAACACTGCTCGGCTGGATCGGAGGTAGGGTTATTATCAGTGTAAGGCACTACCACGAGAGTACAAGCTACACCAATCCGCAGTCATGCTCTGTGTACCCTCTATTGCTATAAACCTTTTGAGGACAAAACTTGCGTACTGAGGACAAACTGAGGCGCGCTGGATGTGGCATGGCCGAAACAATTCCCGGAACTGTTCCGAAATCAATCGCCGAGTTTAGTGTCTGTCACTTGGGGGATCCGGCGTCTCGAGAAGCAGTGGCATTTAGCGGGCGTCATGCACGGGGACTGGATTAGTTGACGTGAGTGGTGAGTACGTGGGACTTCACAGCAACGAGTCGATTGCCCCTATTCTTGTCGTGAATAACGCTGAAGGCCTGTACAGAGCAGAGGGCTCATTAGCCACGGGCACGGTGGCCGGGTGAGCAGGAGGCTGTCCATTGTGAGCCACTCCAGTCGTCGCCGTCGGCTCATTCGGCTGCGAAAGCGCCTCATGAAGGCCTCCCCTTTGTGTCTGCAGCGCGTCGTGGGAATCGTGAATGTCCACGAGCAGCTTGTGAGGCACAGGGCTACGGCGTGAATTCCTACCTCTCTACAAACGCGATCTGCAATATAAAGACAATTGGGAGAAGGTTCAACGTTCATCTGCCCATCTCCCAATGTTAGTCCACTCGAGCTACGAGTCAATTTCGCCATGACACAAACAGAAACATCCATCCGGAGGCCTCGTCGCTGCATGTCCACCACCCATGCTGAACTCATCGCAGGTGCGGCGGGAAGGACAACAAACTAAACGCAAAAGGCAGCTCCAAAGAGAGTAGATTGTCATCTAGGTGGCTTTAAAAGGGCATATCTCCAGTGGTCGACACCTCAGAAGCGGCAGCAGCGGCAGCAGCAGTAGACGTGCTATCTTTGTGTCAATAACATAAACAAATTGAACAATTGCTGGTATTTTCCAGCAAGTGCCTTCAGCCAGGGATGAGATCACGGACACGCCACGAGCTCCAGTTGTCAATGTCCTTGTGGGGTTACTCTCCAACACACAACCGGTTCGTGCTGACCCACTCACGAATTGCCACGTTTTGTTGACAAACCTTACAGTGTCGGGTGGTGGCGGCGGCTTTAACGACACATTTATATTTTCGCCATCTAACCCCCCCCCAAACCCCCCCCCCCCCCCCCTTTATTCCGTAGAACAAGGAGGGGATTGCTTCTCGTGCGTTCCAGCCGGCGAACTTCGCCGCTGGTGCCGCGGCGCGCGAGCCCGTCGGGCGTGGCGCTGGGGACGCGGCAGGAGGCGCCGCGGGGCGCGAGCGCCGCTCCGAACGCGATGTCAGCGCCACGGCCGCAGCCTTTTGATTGGCAGCGGCCAAAATGTCAAGACGGGCGCATTGTGCGGTCTCCATGGCGACTGCGAGGAGCTTCCTCCGTGTGTGCCGGCCTCGCGGCGTGGAGCCGGCCACCCCGCCCCCGCTCGGTCAGTGACAGCGCGTCTCATCTGCTGGGGACGCGCGCGAAAACTGCGCTCCTCGCAGGGACGAAGAGAAAAGAAACCGGGGAAATAACCCCGCGCCGAACGGGCATTCTCATGCTGCCCGCGTGTCCAAACGCCGTCGCGCCCTTTCGCTTTGTGTCGTTGCTTTGTCTCTTTGTCGCAATTCGCGGGTTGTTAAATTGTGTCCGCTGGGCGCGAGCTCGGGACGGGAGTTCGCGCTGTGTGTGCGTGGCGATGTTTTTGTCGCTTGCGTCTCTTGGCAGGGTAGGGGAGGAGTGGTGGCGCGGTGGTTAGCGCTAAACCTGAGGCTGCTTTGCGGCAATGTCGAACGCCCGTGACGAGTGGTACCCGATTGACCGGTTCTACCGTCCCCCTTCGCCAACTCGCGTCGACCCACGTGGTGCAATATTTGTCAAACAACCCCATTTACGTAAACGATTGGTGGAGGCTCTCATCCAGCAGTGGATTGACAAAGGGCTGTACGTCCCTTTGTTGCTTTTGTATCAGGCTGACCTCACCATACGAATGTGGAATTTACATTGTTAAACTCATGGCTATCAATGTTCATGAGCCCCGATCCCATGGAGAGACGCTGCCACTCGACTTGTCTAAGCCTTGGCGTTGAGATTTCCACGCTTAGGACTTTTGTAATTTGCCAGATCCTTTAAGTGTGTAATTAAATCATCGTTATCTTGCGCAATCGTCGCAGTATTCTCACCATGCCTCCAAGCAAATCGCCCTGAAGCCGCCCGATCTCATTAGATCTGAAAGCACGGCTCAGCCGCGTGAGAGCTGAGATGGGCAGAGACTGCCTGGGGTAGCCACAGCGCTGGAAGGATCGGGCTGTGGGTTCACCAGCAGACGCCTTGGAACGTTAACGATAATTTAGATTATTTTGCGAACTATACATTTCCACAGTGATGCGTCACTTTGTTTGGCTATCATTTGTCGGCATGTCACTTCTGAACAGTAAGTTAAAAGCTCAGTGGCCTTTACCTGGTAAGATACGAAATAAAATGTTTAGTTTAATGTCTATTTTCTTTTCCTATACTTTGCATTCCTATCGTGTGCTTTTGTATTATTTCTTGTAGTAACGTTCTGACCCACCCCGACTGGACATGTGTGAAAAAGAGCTTTATAGCTCATCGTATTCCTCCAATATAAGTAAATATTCTGATTCGTATCTGTGCAGAGATGTGAATGTTAGCACCTCGTGGCATGTGGTGGTATTTCTTCGGGTCCTCTGCTTCCCTCATTACTGAAACTGGCCAAACTTCCCAATTTAGGACCCTGCTAACATATTCTCGTGAGACTTTGGAGAATGGGCATTAAGTATGTACATGTATGTATGCATTTTCTTGCGTGTGTGTGGGCTGTCCTGACAAAATGCTAGCCTTAGGAATCCTAAAGTGGGTCAGGCTTTTTGTAAAGTGAGTCATATTTGCTGTGACGTCTTCACAAGGAATGACACATCAGATGACCCAGCCCCATGATGTCACCAGTCATATTGTCTCACATCAGCAGAGCATTGCTTGTTTTTATATTTGTGTTTTTTTTACAATAATAACTTCACTCTATTTCCTGCCTGTCTACTGTTGGATGAAGTCATTCCCGTGCCGTGTTCGTCGTCGGGATTGTTAACCATAATTCACCATCTAGGACAGTGCAAGTTGGTTCAGAGTGTAGTGCATTGCTCAACGCAGCACACTCCCCGCTCTTTCTGTGATATTTAGTTAATTTTATATTGCACAGAATTTACTGTGAGACACCAAGAAGAACAGAACGCGTTATTTGTGCCACTCTGTATGCCATCCTTGTATCATCACTGCCATAGGGATGTGGTATTCCACACTCATTTCAGCAACAACACAAAAACCTTTTACTTTGAATCTAGCATTAAAAATATACAGAGTTTCTATTGTTCACTTATTTGATACTTCTCTTGTGTGTTTGTGTTTTTCAGCATCAAGGAACCCACGAGACGTATCAAGGCACCAGATCCCCCATGGAATCGTGATGCCAAAAATCAGTGGAGAGGAGGCGCAGTAGTTGGTGTATCGCACTCTCACCCTGAAAACCTGAGTTCAATTACCGGCCATGACTCTGACGTCAGTGCTGAATGGTTCGGCTCAGGCCCCCACATCCCTTCACCAACTCGCACTGACCAGCGTGGTGAAGTATGGTCAAACAATCCCCAAACTTGACACGGCGTGGGGGAGGCCCTCATCCAGCAGTGGATTGACAAAGGACTCATTTGAAACAGAGCGAGCCAAAAATCCAAATTTGAAGCGTACGTACAGCGGTCAGTAATTAACGAACTAACATTTATATTTTACCAGGTTAGGCCCACTGAGCTATATAGCTATTTTTTTTATAAGGAACCTGGCCACAAATGATATCTCAACGAAGTGGCCTATCATGTGGAAATGTATAGCTGCCAAATACTCGAAGCGCGTGTTGATTCTAAATGAGGAGGGAAAACCCGGAGGACCAGGAGAAAATGCACGTGACCACGGGGAGAACGTGCAAACTCCAAATATACAGCAGGCGTCAGGGTCGGGATCGAACCCACTACCTCCTGCATACCAGGCGAGGTAGTTAACACCTCGTCACTGTGGCGCCAGTGTTAACGTGTCGGTGGTTGCTGGTAGCACAAGAGATCACGCGTTCCAGTCTACGAGCGAGCTAGCGGCGTGAGCTACGGTAAGAACGCCAGGCAGTGACAGCCTCATCCACTCGGACGCAGAGAGGTCACGGGTCGCCCTGATGCTAAATCCACGAGCTGAGAGCTCTGCCGGCATGGTCAAATCCCAGCCTCGTCCAAAATCCACTCGCCGCCTAAATGCCATCGGCTGGGACCATACTTTTGGCGCCGTGTGAGCGATGGCCGCTAGAATGCCAGCCAACAACAAGTCTGAGTCTTCGTGCTCCGTCGAGCGTGGGGTGGTGCTCATCGCTGCCGGTGATTCAGAGCCAGTGGCTGAAATGCAACACTCCTATGACGGGGCAAGTGTGTCCACAGCACAACCATTGCTGACTCTCCACAAAGTGGTACTCTTTCGATAGATTCAGTTGACCTCTGGGCAGAACTTGAACTGTGTAAGTTGTGCGCTATAACCACAGCGCCACTCGGCTGGATAAAGCATGGCAGTGTCACTTGGACTTGAGAGCTGCGTAGATTTCACTGGATCTCACGACGGGGCACGAAGCCAGAACGAGCAGAACAATACTCGTGTCGTCGTCTCTTCTGAGGCTGCACGGTGGCTGTGCAAACAGCAGCGGCTCAACTGAACAAGGGCACATTTTCTGGTATTGTGGAAGCCACAACAGCCACGAATTTCCACTAGACCCACTGTGCCTCAGTTATGAGCGCATTATGAGACCAATTAGGCACGAGAAATGGATAGGAGGTACCAATCTGCTCAGTATACAGCAGGATATCCTGCGTTTTTGGCATCACCATCACCAGCCACGATCTATCTTAACCATTTCAGCAATGGGCTCGTTTCACTGTGGCGCACAACTTGAGCCAGACCGCCGTGTGAGCACCAGGGACTGAAGTTGTGGTCGCTCGAACCGCTCTGCGTCTCCCTTGAGTCGCCTCGCCCCCAGGTGTGAAATGTTGCAATTTTCGGGCAGCAGAATGGCGGCTCGCGAACAGCGGACACAATTCCACAATTCCGCAATCAGCTTCGCCCCCTTAGGTCCACCCAGCTTCACACCGTGACCAAATCGAATCGCATCCGACTGTGGCCGTGCCACAAAGCGGTCACAGTTTGAGCAAAGGGCACCCGTGAAATTGCAGCCCACGTGAAATTTCAGAATCCCCCATCTTTCTGTGACAACAGCAACGAAATCGGCCATCGTCCTGCCAAAAATGCCACGTGAACCGAATCCCCCCCCAGCAGTGAAAAGTGAACTCAAAGTGAACACGCTCTCTGTTCGGCAATAGGGAGGTCAAACTGTGAGTGGCCAAAACAAACGAGCCGACTGGACTCTATCCCTTCCTGTAACCCGAACACGATTGCCAACCAGTCCCTCGCATTAGCCCCCCACGTGTGCCCAAGCCCTCACCCCGGCCTCTGCCCCTCACCCTCCCGGCTTTCATTCCTCATTCGCGTTGCGCTCCAAGCCGTCGTGCCCGTCATCTCGAAGGCATCGCGCGCCCAGGTTCGACGTCGCGGGGACGCTCCTCTCTCGGGGAGAGAACTCCCGCGCTGTTATCACAGCGTGACCCCAAATCCCAGCGTGACCCCAAATCCCAGCGTGACCCCAAATCCCAGCGTGCAACGGCACCGGCACGGCGTCGTCTCATCGCTGAAGCCCAGTCGAGCTGAGGCTGCCTCGTGCCTGCGACAGGGCAGCCACCTCGCACAACACAAGGGCTGCGGGGGGAAAGGGGATATGCAGTGGGCAGCAATGGATCATAATCCATCGTTGTAGTGTACATCTGTGCTCCCGTGTCTATGCTCCCGTGACTTTGCCAACCCGCAGTAACCCAGCGCTAAGTGCGGTCAAGCAACTCCTCTCATCCGTCAGTGGATTGACATGACGAGATGCGTGGGTGTTCAGCCGCGTGTATCCAGTGCAGTGCACGTCGATCTGCTTTCCTTTCGTTCAAACGGACGGCCGCAGGTACCGAAAGGAACCGCGAGGCTTGTTGTGGCTCTCCACTCGCGCCGGCCGCGTGCAGCCATCCTCCCGTCGCTTTCGGACACGCGGTGCCGAGTCTTTAAATAGCCACGCGTCCTCACTGTACACGTGTCGCGGAAGCTACTGCAGGTGGCGCTGGAGCAATGGCTAAAGTGGCACCGATCCCCGCTTGGATGGAGCAGCAACAACAACAAGTCAGTGGCGTGGGGACGTTGCCTGGCCACGCCAGACACGAGCACAGGAGAGGAGCATGCATCATTTGTACCGCGTGCATTGAACACAGTTCAGACTGATTGGCGGAAGCCCGCGCTTGCGTGGAGATGTGCCGTTCACATCTCTCCGCTGCTGGATTAAGGCATCATCCCCAAGGCTGTCGTCACTCCCCACGGCCACGCGAAGCCACGACCCGTTGAGATCGTGCACGGCAGTCGATTTCATCGCTCCGTCTCCCCGGCTCGTGTGGCTACCACTCCGTCGTGCGTCTTGACCATCGACCGACGACGTGTCACAATAGCACTTCGAAACAGGTGAAGGCCACAGCGGACACCACGTGGCTCATATGCAGGGACGACCTGGGGAAACCCCAATGTGCAGCGTGGCCCAGATGGCTCATGCCCCCCCCCCCCCCATCTAATTCCCTAAAACGAGTTTTGGTTGTTGTAAGTAAGGTTTATTTGAAACAGAAATGAATGTGCAAAGGAAAAAACCTGTTAGAGGTCAATGAATTGCGGGTCACAATACATCTGGTCGCCCTGTATAAAACGCAAGAACACTCGGATATTACATATCCACCTTAGCGACACTCCTAACTATATATTTCCCTTAAAAGGCAAAACATTAGCAAGTGCCCAGGACTGGTTAATTACATATCACTCGCCACTGACGTTCGTTCGCCTTGGCTGGGAATCCTACTCAGGTGGCCGAGATCACAGTGCAATACTCTGACCACCGTGCCTCCACCCCAGCACAACGCCACAGCGCTACGCAAATGGGCGCTTCGCTCCTCTCTGCGCGCTGCGGGCTTGCGTGGCTTTGTCTGCCCGTGAACCGCGCGTGAGTTTCCTGCAGTGGCACGCGATGCTATATTTATCGATACTGTACAGTGGGTCGACTCAGACCGGGCAGGACAAATGTGTGACATTGTTGGGGGGGGGGGGGTGGAGGCGGCATGGGGAGAGATGCCATTCCCGTTCGTCCACTCCGCCTACCGCACTGTAACGACGACGCGCGCGTTGCGCCGGCAGCAGCTCGCCACTGTGGCTGCTGCCGTTGCAGGCGCCGTTCGTGCTTTACACGTCAAAGATCGTCCATGTGCGAGACGTGGGCACTGCGGAGGGAGGGGGGGGAAGCGAACAATTTCGGCGCAGCAATAAATATATTTTACAAACGCTGCGAACAAATTGTCACCGCGGAACGCACTGACTATACATTTGGCAAGATCACAGGTGCACAGACAGATCTAATCAGATAAACACCCCGCTGAGCCGAGCAATCAAGCCTCTGAGCCTGCCGTGGCGCAGCTGAAAACGCCTCGTCAACAATGACGGACTGCCAAAACGAGCCGCCAGTTGATTAATGGAACAGCCGGCAGAGGCGGGATGAACACAGCAGTTTGGTCAGCTGTCCCCTGTGAATAAATTGGCTCGGAGAACAATGAGTGGATTCCGCACCCGGCTTCCGCCGTGCAGGAGCTGTCCATTTCAGCACCACGACGTTTCCCAGAGACGCGGCGGCGGCGGCGGCGGCGGCGTAGCGGCGACACGGCAGAGGCCGTCTCGATCTTCTCACCCGGAACAAAGCGATCGCGCGAGGCCTCTCGCCGACTTGTCGTCGGTACCACCCCAAAAGAGACACGAAATTGCTGTTTGTTTCATCGCTGAAACGCAAACAACTCGGAAGTCCATCGACCAATGTAAAAACACAGTCCCGGGGTAGGGGGAGGGGGATGGGGTGGTGGGGTGGGGGGGTGGTGGTTTTATTAAATATGTTCCTGGGAAGCCTTGGATCAAAAGGTTAATTTGGTCGATGAACCACAAGTATTATTTTCTTTCGCCGATTAAACACATTGTTACACGAACTCACGCTTGTTAGCTCGCTCTGAGCTTTAACTCGCCCGCTCGCTCGCTCGCTCCTCGCACGAGGCGCCAAAGTCGATGGGTACGAAATGGAAAATATGTAATAAAAATAATAAATTAATACAGTACAATGAAATCCCAGGCTCCACTTATCGCCACGTACAGCGCGGGGAGCAATAAGAGCGGGCAGCGGTGGGCCTGTGGTACACCCGCTTCTCCACGCTGACGAGTGCGGCCGTGTCTTATAAAAGTTCACTCATCGTCATCATCATCACCACCATCGTCATCCTCCTCGTATCAACGCCGCATGGGTGGTGGTGTTGTGAACCGCGTATCTGTCTGTTGTGAGCTAGCACAGTCTTGCGATATCCTTCTACGCAGCAGCAGCTGCTGTGATCCTCCCCCCGTCTCCCCCAACGTGACTCCTCGCCCCTTCTCGCCGCTGCGCTCGTGAACACGGCTGGTGGCCGCCTGCTCGCGACGCCGCCGAGAGGAACCAGAGTCAGCGCTCGCAACGCGAAACCACCGCGCGGCGCCCGTGGCGGTAGGCAAAGTGGAGCCCGCACCAAAGGGGCGGGGGGGGGGGGAGACGGAAATGGCGTTTGCCTCTAACGAGAGGAACCCCCCCGCTGGGGGCGGAGGCTGCGAGGCTGAGCCAGCCGAGCCCGTTCAGGGCGCGCAGATGTCGGCCGCGCAGTCTCGCGGTGCGGAGCGCAGCTCTGCGCCCTCGACTCCCGCTCGCCCGTGATGATTTCATCCGGCGCGCATAGCGCGTCCGTGCCAGCCTATCACCACCATCACCACGACTACTCCTATCACCACCACCACTATTACTACTATCATCACCACCACTACCATCATCATCACTGTCGTCAAGCCCTGATGAGTAACAGGCGCGCATAAGACACCGGCCGTAGTCGTCTTTTAGGAGCAAAAGCGTGAGTAGCAGCAGCGCGCGTGTGTTTCGCGAGTTTATGTTCGAGGGAAAGGGGGTGAATGAACAATAGCAGCTGACACAACCACAACATCAAACGCCACAACAAGACGTGTAATTGGCTGGACGCGCGCCTAGTATATCCCTCCTCGCCGCTCTCTCGCTCTCGCGCGCTCTGCTTAAGTTGATTCATTATTTCCACGACCGCCGTTCGAGGAAGAGAAAGGAGACGACCACAGTTCGTGTGCAAGATGCCCGTGCGGCGGGGCCACGTGGCGCTGCAGAACACCTTCCTGGAGACCATCATCCGCCGATTCGAAGCGCAGAGTGAGTGTCGCTGCTGCCCCACGTGTGCTTCAGCCCCACACCCTTTGGGCGTTTTGCGGCAGACGTTCGCTCATTGTTGTCGGCCTTGATGCGCGTAAAGCCGACGCGGGCCGTCATTGCACATCGTGGTGTCGTGCGCCTTTTAATAAGGCACCGTGGATTGATAATGAATTATCAAATGCATATCGGGGCGGGGGGAGGGGGGAAGGGATGCTCCGTATATTGTCCAAGTTCATACTGATGATAAGGACGCCCCATAGAGGGTAGATTGACCCGCCCCCGCCGCGGGAATGTGGAGTTTCCACCCCTGGCTCGGCGATGGCGGCGGAGAGGAGCGCTGCCCGTTCGAGCGGCGTGTGAACCCGGCGTGTGAACCCGGCGTGTGAACCCGGCGTGT
>CM025627.2:11056089-11091221 GCA_014621495.2 Entosphenus tridentatus
GTGAACCCGGCGTGTGAACCCGGCGTGTGAACCCGGCGTGTGAACCCTGCGTGTGAACCCGGCGAGTGAACCCGGCGAGTGAACCCGGCGAGTGAACCCGGCGAGTGAACCCTGCGTGTGGCTACCCCCGCTGTGTTCATTGTCATAGAGAAGCCACGACTCACGTGGCTCCCTTCATTTTTGTTTGGACAAAATGTGAGAGCATTATTGCACTCGAGCAGCCAGCCGTTTAATGCGACGCTTTGGTCACTCCGTATTGTCTGCCGGTGTTCATTATTAACCCTTTTGAAGCCAACGCCGGAGTCGCACATCACCATTGCGAGTTGCAAAGTACGCGATGTGCTTTGACAAATGTGGTTAAATAAATGCATGCCCTTGAGAGATATATATTCTATATACCAATCTTTCAAAGTGGCCTGACAGGTCTATTTCTGGAAATATATATATAGGTGTTCTCATGTGCCGACACACACTGCACATGCAGGAGGCTTTCTGAACATTGCTCCGTGATTTAGGGCTGCATGAGAGAGTGTAAAGGAGAATATAACGAGACGACATTGTAGCAGGAGCGATTTCAACCGAACGAATCTCGAGGACGGTGTTGCACGAGATATGGCAGTAGTCAAGGGTTGTGCCAGGTGTGGATACTGCGCAGAAGTCAGAACAAATGTGGTTTCATGCTACAAGGCCTCCCCCATGGCATGGAAAAGGTCGCAGGGTTTTGAGACTGCTGCTACTACTTTCTCTTTGACGGTCGTGCGTTGTGTTTGGTGGCAGGCATGAATAATGATGTAACATGTGTCCATATCATGATCATCGTCATCACAAGCAGTGAGTGAATTATATCTCAAGGAAATTTAAATAAGAGCTGCAATCGGACCATTTTGATGTTGTTTTATGTAATATTCACCAGACAGTGACACCGAACCCGCATATTTTAAGTGCGAAGCTCAATTGATTGAGAGGTTTCCGAGGTCATCGTGGCATCATTAAATCAATAAAATATTATTTTACCCAGCTAAGATGCCCCATTTGACATATCGGCTCTAATATTCAAGTCTCCTTGGGTTGGCGTGAGAGGCCGATGCCGAGCGTGGGTTCTCAAGCCCCCGCTCGTGTGGGAGCTTCTGTCAGCCGTGGGCCCTTTGCCAGGTGAGTGGCGGGCCGTGTCAAGCCCCGGGAATTCACTGCCGCGGATTATTTACTTGCGCAAAGCTCTGCGCGTGTGTGCGTGTGTGTGCGTGTGTGCGTGTGTGCCTGTGTGTGTGTGTGTGTGTGCGTGTGTGCCTGTGTGTGTGTGTGCGTGTAATGCGTGTGTCTGTGTGCGTGTGTGTGCGTGTGTGCGTGTGTGCGTGTGTGCGTGTGTGCGTGCGTGTGTGCCTGTGTGCGTGTGTGCCTGTGTGCGTGTGTGTGTGCGTGTGTGCGTGTGCGCCTGTGTGTGTGCACGTGCGAGTCGTGTCCGTGTCTCGCACTCGGGACAAATGGCGCGGCACCTCGACCTGGCGTGCGCCGTCCACACCGGCGCCGTCTGATGCTAGCGGCGCCGTCGGCTCTTGTGCGATGTTTGCCGTCCCCTCTGCCTGGTCTTCTCCTTGCGGCAAGGGGGACTTGGCTTCTGCTAGCCTGCGTGGTTTTTGTTTCGTGCGGTAGGACTATTTTAATAAAGTAGACGCATGGAAATGGGATAGATTACGACGGTTTGTTTTCGCATCGTGGTCTGCGTGCATTGCCCGGCGAGGGTCACCACAGCCGCCTTCATTTGTTCTTCATTTACGTCCGTGCAGCGTCCGCCGCGCCCTTCCATTGAGCAGGACACGCGGGCTCCGCTGAGAAGGGTCATCCATTTCACACGGAGGGGACATTCTGCTAACAATAATTTTGATTGGCCATTTCATGTTGATTGGCAAACTCATGCCCAAGACACTGGCGCGCAGTGAACGGCATCGCCAGGACTTTGGCCTCGTGGCCATGCGCAGCAGGTACGCGCGGTGGTTTGGACGAGGCCCTCCAGCCATGCCGGGTGGTGGCCGCCAGTGCCAACAATGGGGGCCAATGAATACAAAGGCAAGAAGCACAGGGGCTGTTGGCTGCGGAGCGACCGATGGATTCGAAGAAACCGTGTCCGTCTCATCCCCGCGAGATGATTCCCATCCACCGAGCGGCGGTCCGGGTGTTTTATGTCTCCGTGTTTTTTTGTAATACCCGCTAACAGGCGCTGTGAGAACCCCTTTTGTGGAATAACACCATCGCGTAATGTGATCGCCAGCGCCGGCGTAAGCCAAGCAGAACAAGGGTTGCGTTATACAACCTCACCTGCCAATGAGCACAGTTGACCTAAGGGAACACATTACACTGGGAATAGGGAGTAATTAAGATCAGTCGTGGTTATATATAGCCAATCTTTAAAACGCGTATATATAGACAGTACAACTGTATTACACACACACGCACACGCGCGTACTATCGTCATTGCTCTGTGGGAGCATATCCATAGCCATTTGTCAACACCATCACCACCACCACCACCAGCAGCGTCACTGTCGTTGCAACACAATCCTCTTCATCATGCGATGGAGCCGATATCGTAATAGATTTGGTGATACTGCATTGGCAGTGGTGCACAAAGCACAAATAACAAAACCTCAACTGCCCTGACAGTAACACTGTGGCCTTAACATAGCAAGTATATGACAGGTGACATTTTGGCGGTGACCCTTGTGGTTCGTGTGCAATGAAGAGGGGTTCTTACCTGAAACGTCGCCCATTGTACTTATTTGAAGGCAGTTGTTGTTGACAAGTGTGAGTTTTTTTCCTTACACTTTCATTGCACGAACAACAGACGAGTCGAGACCATTCGTGCTGTGCGCGGTGAAGCATCCAGAGCTGGAAAATAATCGCGCGGAAAAAAAATCACGTTTCTAAAATTCCACAGCCAACGTCACATTTGTAATTGGCTAAATACTGGTGGGATATTTGTGATCCCGTCAGATGATTAGGTCAGACGTATTCTATATTCACCGATGACGAAATCTCCCAGAATGCGCCCGATCTCGTCAGCTTTCGGAAGTCAAACAGAGTTGAATCTGGTTGGATGGGTGACCACCACCACCACCACGATGTATGCCGGGTTGCTATAGGCGGCTGCGTAGTTGTTCTATGCCGTGGGCATCACAGGGCAGTAGAGCACAATCAGTTGTTGTACTGTTCTTCTATGCTTCCTGCCTTTGCCAACTCACACTGACCAGCATGATGAGGTGTGATCAATAACACTGTGTAACATTTTTTTTTGTTCCTGGGTAGTAAGTGTTATTTCCTAATTGCTTATGCCTCAAAAGTACAGAAAATGGATATTATTTCTCACAAACTTTGCTTTTGTGACCAGGACAGTGATATTTAGAAATGTACCTATTTTCCAGAACATTCCAGATAGATTCAGTGCTGAGTAAACTTGGAGTACCTTCTAGAACATTCTAGAACTTTCCAGTAATATAAATAGTAGTATAAATACAGGGGCCTTAAGCCCACCAGTTCAGTTTAGTTACAGCTGCCTAAGTGGATACATATCTGAATTTTTCTGAGATGGCATCAAGAGGCTGCAAGCGTCTGGTAGACGCATTTTGCGATGTCTGTGGCCAATTTATCAAGACAAGAGCGAAAAAGTACTCTGTGGAAGCATCTGCTAAGATGTGTGAGGCCTACAAGGCATATTTCGACATGCCTGTCATGGATCAAGACAAACCCTGGGCACCTCATTTCACCTGCGAACAATGCAAAAAAAACTCTGGAAGGTAAGATGGACAATTGTTTCTCAGAATTTAATGTTATAAAATTTGTTAAAACATTGTAAATTGTAAAAGTTTTTTATTCAACGTTTTTACAATTTTCAATGTTATTGAAAAAAGATATCATTTTTGAAAAATTTTGCTAAAATCTCTTACAATCATGGGTGAAATAAATGTATTTTTGTAGGATGCTACAGAGGGGAAAAGAGAGCCATGAAGTTCGCTATCCCAGGAATTTGGTGGGAACCCACTCACCACTCAAGCAACTGCTACTTCTGCATGGTGGACCCTTCCAAACGTCGGACTGGCAAGAATGCACCAGCTATCACGTATCGAGACCTTCCTTCATCCATCTCCCCGGTGCCACACTGCCATGAGATCCCCGTACCCACTCCTCCGGAGAGAGAGCAGCCATCTTTAGAAGAGAGCAGCAAGTCAGAGAGCGAGGACGACGTTGTAGATCCAGATGACAATTTCAGAGCTGGAGCTGAGGAGAGAAACCCATACTACCCCAACCAAAAAGACCTCAACGACTTGATCAGAGATCTTGGTCTCACCAAGTCCAATGGCATCTAGGCTCAAGCAGTGGAACTTGTTGGATGAAAGTGTGCAAGTCGCATATCAGAGGAAGCGTCACCAACCTTAATGCAGCTTCGTCACCCGTCAAGATGGGCTCTGCTTCTGCCACAATGTGGCCAGTCTGTTCGAGGCAATCGGAATCGCCTGGAACCAGAATCAGTGGCGCTTCTTCATTGACAGCTCATCCAGGAGCCTCAAAGCCGTGCTGCTGCTCCATAATGTAACAAGGATCCATCTCTTCCCCTGGCTCACTCGGTGCACCTCAAAGAGGATTACAACAGCATCAAGACCTTGCTGGACGTCTTGAAGTATGGCTGGGAGGTCATCGAAAGTCATCGAAAACTTCAAAATGGTGCCATTCCTGATGGTTCTCCGAGGCGGTTTGACCAAGTGTCCCTGCTATCTTTGACTTTGGGACAGCAGGGACACCAAGGTGCACTACCACAGGTGGGACTGGCCACAGCGGACCGAGTTCTCTGTGGGGAGGAACAACGTCAAGTGGGAGCCACTGGTGGACCCCCGGAAGGTGCTGATGCCACCACTGCACATCAAATTGGGACTCAAGAAACAATTTTTCAGTCGGCAGCCTTCAAGAACCTTCAATACTGTTTCCCTAAGCTATCTGAGCAAAGGTCAAAGCTGGTGTCTTCGTCGGACCACAGATAAAGAAGATCCTGGAGTGCAATGAATTCCCCAAAAAGCTCACTAGTAAGGAGAAAACGGCTTGGGACAGCTTTGTCGCAGTGGTTCGTAGCTTTCTGTGCAATCACAAGGTCGAAAACTATGTGGAGCTGGTTGAGACTCTGGTGATGAACTACGGCACAATGGGCTGTAGGATGTCCCTCAAAGTCCATATCCTTGATGCTCATCTTGATAAATTCAAGGAGAACATGGGAGCGTACTCGAAAGAGCAAGGCGAGTGCTTCCACCATATACTGGACTTTGAACGCCGCTACCAAGGACAGTATAACGAGAACATGATGGGAAACTAAATTTGGCGGCTGACTCGTGAAAGTGATTTACAGTATTATCGTAAATCTAGAAAACTACTCCTAAATCTTTTGTAGTAATTGTTGTTATTACTTTAGTATACATACATGTTAATTTTGATTCATATGTTGTTTTTTCTGACTTTATGTGAACGAAAGACAGAAATTAGGTACATTTCAAAATATCACTGTCTTGGTCACAAAAGCAAAGTTTGTGGGGAATAATAGCCATTTTCTGTACTTTTTAGGCATAAGCAATTAAGAAATAACACTTCCTACCCAGGAACAAAAATGTTGTTACATAGTGTAATCAATCATCATAACCCCCATGACCCTCGCTGCATAGGGAGGCCCTCATCCAGCCGCGGATTAACAACAGGGCTGAGCGTCTAGATAGCAAACCCTGAGAGGGTCGCATTCATTGCTGATGTTGCTCTTCTTAAATCGCAGTTGCTGAGTAGAGGCAGAAGCCCCAAAATGGTAAGCTAACGGCACTGTTGAAAGTGTGATAGGTAAGAACTAATACTTTCCTTGAATTGAACAAGATTATTATTATCGGAGCTACGGAAAAACACGATGGAAGGAATTCCACGGTCAAGCAGTGAGATAAGGGTCGTGACGTGGAGTGCGGAGAGTGAGTGAGTGAGTGGGAGAGTGAGTGAGTGAGTGAGTGGGAGAGTGAGTGAGTGGGAGAGTGAGTGAATGAGTGAGTGGGTGAGTGGGAGAGTGAGTGGGAGAGTGAGTGAGTGAGTGAGTCAGTGAGTATCGTTGTGACCTGCAGTGCGGTGAGTGGGTAAGTGAGTATCATTGTGACCTGCAGCGTGGTGCTCGAACACAGTACAGATTAAATCAATCCCTCGTTCTGCTCGAGAACGGCTCCTCATCATGCGCAGTCAACGAGCAGAAGTTCCCAGGAACCGTAACTACGACAGTAGCGCTAGAAGCGCGATAGGGAGGCGACTGACCCCCCCCCCCCCCCCGGCGACACGAGGAGTGACCTCAGTGACTAACTTGTCGCCGTGGCCGTTGCCCGCAGACCGCCGGTTCGTGATCGCCAACGCGCGCGCCGAGAACTGCGCCATCATCTACTGCAACGATGGCTTCTGCGAGCTGTGCGGCTTCTCGCGCGCCGAGGTGATGCAGCGCGCCGGCACGTGCGACTTCCTGCACGGCGCCGACACGCGGCGACACGCCGTCGCGCAGGTGGCGCGCTCCCTCCTCGCCGCCGAGGAGCGCAAGGTGGAGCTGCACTACTACCGCAAGGACGGTGAGCACGGCGAGGGGTCGCCCGCGGGTCGCGCTCGGGCGAGCGACGCGTTGCTGCCGCGTTCTCTCGCTCGAGCACCCTGCCACGAACTCGCAAAACTCTCCCCTCTCTCGCATCACACTACGCCCCCCCCCCCCATTCACTCTCCTACCTCTCTCCTCTCGTCTCAATCTACCCCCTACCATGAACTCGCAAACCTCTCTCTTACTCTACCCCCCCCCCTCCATTCACGCTCCCACCTCTCTCCTCTCGGCTCAATCTACCCCCTCCACACACTCTCCTACTTCTCCCCTCATTTCACTTTACCCCCCTCCGTTCACGCTCCGACCTCTGCCCTCTCATCTCACTCTACGCCCCTCCACGCACTCTCATACAGAAAGTGAGTATTTAACCCTGACCCTTCGGACCTTCGATGATTAATATCGTCACGTGTGCATCAAGTCTGTTGGGCACTCAGCTTTAGTCCACTGTGCAAAACGTATCCCCATGCACAACCTCCTCAAAACACCTCGATGATAAGATGAAAATAAGGCCAACCTACGGTAGAGTTTTGAGCGAACTGCCCTTGTTTGTGTGACACGTCTACGCGACTCTAGGGCTGCTTACCACGTGATAGCGGACCACGAAATGTGCCACGCGGTGAACATTTCGACTGCCGTGTGATTTCGCGCGCTGCCACGCGCGCTGTGACGGAAGCGCTGGTGCAATGCTAACGGCTTGCACGGCAGCCCTGTGCCTCACACAGCGCTGGAGGAGCAAGGCGGAGTCATTTCCAAAACATGCAACCAGGGACGTCGTCTTGTGCGGCCGATTCCGTCCCGTCATTCCTCCGAGATCGAGCGGCACCCGAGATGAGAGCCGAGCGTGTCCCGTGTCAGCAGGGAGCGCCTGTGCTCGATTCCCTTCTCGTGCACATTTCTGCGTGGGGCTTCTATGTACCCTCGCCCCGTGGTCCGCAGGGGTTTCCTCCGAGTTCTCTGCTTTACTCCCATCGCGAGAACAAACAAAACATGCATCCATACAACTTAACCGGTATTAGCCAAACATCCCAATTCTGAAAATAATCTGCAATTTACACTCAACTAGGATTGAATGTGTGGAGTGTATGTTGAACTTATTTGGCACTGTACGTAGCCAACCGTGCTCATAGGTGCGGGGGGAGAACACACGAAACGGAGAAAGTAGTTCTGAAGAATGGAATGTGTCAATCTAGAAGATGATGATTTAAAAATGCATCCAGTGGCTTCCTAATATCGGAAGGAAGAGCGTTCCAGACGGCCGCAGAAGCAGCGCATCTAAAAGCGTGCGATGCGGTGAGCGCCGTCTTTGGTTCGATGGGTGCCCGAAAGCTTCTGCGATTGCACGCGGGCACAGCATCGGTGCCCAACCGCCAGCAAGTGACATCGACTGCTGTCAGTAGGGCGGTGACATCGAACACTCGGCGAAATCACGGCCCAGAGATGCCGCACCACACCACTACGTGGCCATTGTGTATCGCGAATCAAGGTTTAGTTGTGATCGATTCAGATCCGTCTATCCGAGCGCCAGCTCACAGTTGATCGGGCAGCCATCTTGAAAATGTCGCTTAAATGGTTATCGATTCGCTGTTAATCGATTCATTCGCGAGCAATACTTAAAACTGTGAAAAACTCTTAATTTTTATTTTAGCCAGTAAGGCCCACTGCGCTATATAACTCTTTTTCAGAAGCGACCTGGCCACAAATTATAGCTCAATAAAGTGGCTTATCAACACCACGTGGATATTTACAGCGACAGGCGAAAAACTCGGAGGAGACGGAGCAAATCCACGTAGTGGCCTCCACGTGGAGAGAGACGGAGAGACGTCAACTCCAAATACACAGCAGCAGGCGTCAGGGTCGGTATCGAACCCACGACCTCCTGTATACCAGGCGAGGTAGTTAACATCTCATAGCCACTGTAATGATAGAGAGACACGAAAACTCCAAATATACAGCAGCAGGCGCCAGGATCTGTATCGAACCCACGGCCTCCTGTGCACCAGGCGAGGTAGTCGTGACACGGCCCCACGATTTGAGTGGCTCACATCAGCAGGATCGGTGATTCCGTCGCAGTCCTCTCGTCTTCTTACCAGAGCGCTCGCATCATCGGAGCCGGATTCACACACCGGGGACGTCCAGAGGGCCTCCGGATTGCGAGGGGACCCCATAAATACGCACGCAGCACTTTATTACAAACATGTCGAGACGCGACACTGGGCGGAACGATAACTACTCCCAGCTTGTCATTGGGCCATTAAAGGCTTGCCTCGCTCTGTGTATTGCTAGCAATTACGTGCCGAATCAAACATGGATTTTTTTGAACTTCGGTTTAGCTTTCCAATTCGTATATTTATCGCATAAAAAAATTACTCAAATAACCAAGGTGGCTAACGGTGGGGTGATCGGCATCGGGCGCGGGGTGGTGGTTGTGGGACAGTTGAATGTGAGGCATCTAAAACACACAGAGGACCCCCCCAAAACAAACTGCTACAGCCTCGGGACCCCCCAAACTTATCCTGGGCGTGCCCATCACAGACGAGGATAGACTCACTATTTCACTTTAAGCTTTTCATTTTTCCGGCTAAGGCCCACTAAGCTATGTAGCTCATTCAGAAGCGACTTGGCCACAAATGATAGCTCAACGAAGTGGATCATTATCGTCGTGTGGAAATGTATAGCAGCCAGATACTCTAAAGGCGTGATGTTGGTCCTGAATGTGGAGGAAAAATCTGGAGGACCCGGAGAAAAATCCACGCGACCACGGGGAGAGAGAGACATGCAAACTCCACAGATACAGCAGCAGGCGTCGGCATCGGGATCGAACTCACAACCTGTATACCTATTCTTTGGTCACGTAGATATACAAATAAAAAATAAAATAAATATAATTTAAAACAACCCACTAATGTAGACTGTAGCCTGGTTCTTAATCTGAGTGAGCGTACTGGCAGTCTATAATGTAGACATATTCTTTGTTTCTTTCGGTAAAATAATAAAAATAGAAAAATAAAAAAACATAAAACCACGACGTTTCGATCACAACACAAGCGATGGCCTTCAGGAGGAAAGGCGAGTTCACATCTCATGGCCACAGTGGAGCCACTGCGATTGCTGCCCGTGCTCCCCATGGCCCAGGATGCCTCGCGGGTGTCGCGGCGAGCAGCACAGAGATGCCTCCACGTGGTCCAGAGTCGCACAGACGAACTTGGTGTCAGATTTGTTTCAATGGAGGGGAGCTGTGTGGAGGATGCCTGACACAAGGTGGGATGTGTGTAATGAGCTCGCGGCCCTTTTAAAGGTCCCGTGGTAAGGTGCCGGGGTGTATCGATCGATACGACACCGTTGTGCTCAACAAAGAATCATTCCTAGCAATTAGTTCGTAAGTGTAAAACCTGCCTGCCTCCTCGAAGGAAGGCTCACGGTCACCGCTCAGCGGCGCATCGCACTTTTAAACTGCCGCTATTGTCTACGGACAACGAGCAGTCGTCTGTGCGCCAACGAACGGCGCCCTCGTTTCACCACGTGCAGACGACGCAGCGAAACGCAATGAGGGTACGGAAGACATTGTTCGCTCGCCTCGACTCGTCCGTAAATAAATAAATAAAGGTGCTTATCGATGGGTGGAACGAGCGATGCCAGCTCTACCGCTGACAAAGCTCACCCCGATCGCTTTTTTTTTTGTCTTTGCAATACACACACATCGCTCGCCCTGTATTTACATTTTACACGTCTAATAACATGTATATATGGTAAATAATGCAGCGTGTGCAGTAGGCGTACCATTAAACCAGCGTGAGGCTCAAACCCAACAAAGGGGCCTGCGTTTATTACTGGAATTTGCAGCTCGTTCCGGCGACACCACCTACAATTTCACGTGCGCAAACATCCACACAGGACGCTCTGCGATCTGGATCGCCTTCAAATGCTTGCCCACATTGGCCGAGTCGAAGAATTGACTCTTCCTCCTGAGCGATAGTTGGAGGCGGTCGCCTTTGCCGAGCTGCAGTAGGCTCCCGACGGCTATGAATAGATTGGGCAATGTTGTATTTGGTATTTCAGTGACGGCAATAATTGTCTGTGTGTGCGTGTCAGAATGAGTGGAGCTTTGGTATAGTGGTTAGTGCACCGCGCCACGAACCCGGTGACCTGCATTCGATTCCCTGGATCATTGCTAACATCGGTGGCGACTATCTGAACCAATCCTGAAGCTCGCCAAGGTTGGTTCTGCCATTAATTAGAACCTGGAGCGGTGTGCACGGTGTCCGTGTGTGGAGACAAAAGGCGGCCGGGCATGCTGCTGGACATTCGGCCCCCTCGTGTGTGCCATGCCAGCCTTCATCTTGGCACTCGCTCGCCGCCGCTGCACCAAACACGGGTCCCCAGCCGCCGACTGGGGGGTCTCGTTGCGTGTGAAGAGCAGTGGAGTCATAGACCGTGGACTTCGTTAAAATCACAGTGACCCGAGTTAACCTTCCCAGCCATGCACGACAATTGTAACAGTGTCTGAACCTTGAACCTGACCTGGGCATCCGGTGGGGTGACCCGACCTGAAATGAATGTGGCTGGAGAGTGATTGTGTCAACACGTACGCCAGCACCATGCATGCCAGCCACGCATGGTGGCGGCCACACCACCCCCTCGTGTACCGTGCTCGCCTTAACAGGTACCCAACAACAGAAGTTGGCCTAACGTGCTGCACAAATGCAAATACAAACATACGGTAGTTTAATGTGCAAGTGGTCTTTGTATCCTCAATAAATTATACACCTTAACGATTGTTTTATTTATCTCATTATATGCCCAATGTATGCATTCAGCCCAAACCATTAACATGCGTCAGTATATTTGTTTCCGTATCTCTGTCAACAAGTATGATCGCTCTTGGATTTGCTACGTGCGTACATCATATCAGTGCGGCTCGTCTGCGAAGAGGCTTTTAATATCAAGGGTACGGAGCTTGCAGCGCGCGCCTGTGTATTTATAGACGAGGCGAGATTCGTCGATACGAAAATTGAGCAGAAAAATTCAATATCGTGTCTGCAGGTATGGATCAGTACAATCGTACAGAGAGCTTCCGTCGAAATTGATTGATTATAAAATAACACCGCAGAACACGAGACCGTGTAAATACTTAATTCTGTGTGCACAATACACTTTAAATATGCAAGCTCTGTAATGGTTTAGTTCTGCTCTGCCATTAACATTTGAACGAGCGAGCTTTTTAACTTCAGCTGAGCGGTGCCCTTTAAAGTGGCTCCGTTGTGGCAGCGTCCATTCTGCCCCTCGTAGCTGTCGGTCGCATCGCGTTCACCTCGCTGGCTCGCTCGCCAGCCTGCCATCCAGCCTGCCTGCCTGTCAGCCTGCCAGCCAGCCTGCCAGTCTGCCTGCCTGCTTGCCTGTCCGCCTGCCTGCCTGCCTGTCAGCCAGCCTGCCAGCCTGCCTGCCTGCCTGCCTGCCAGCCTGCCTGCCTGTCAGCCTGCCAGCCAGCCTGCCAGTCCATCACCAGAATATGCCGGCTTGAGGAACGCCGCCGTGTCGCTGGTATAAGAAATGCACCGCGTGCTGCCGTCAAAGAAGGGCGACATGCAGCGCGATCGTGCCGAGCGCTGGTGGTGAGCCCCTTGGCAGGGCGCCGTGCGATGGCCCGAGTGTTGGGGTCACCACCCAACACTATGCCTCCCCTGCGGTAGCACACATGCACCCGCGTTGTGCTGCCGCTTGTGCGATTTGGCTCGGTGCCGATAGGGAGAGAGAAAACCCAGCGCACCTCTCTCTCCGAAAAGCACTTGTGTTGCAAAAAGATTGTTGCTGCGGTTTTCCCACCTGATGATGATTGCTTGTGTTGCAATCGAAACGTCGTGATTTAATTTATTTTATTTTATACCTACGTGACTTTACCGAAAGAACCAAAGAGTATGGATCCTTGCAGCCACGAAAACTTCAAATCTAGATTCACTTGTTGGGCTTCTGTAAACATGTAATGTGAAAGGTGATGGGCGAGAGACGCAACTTGCTTGTAATCTGACTTCGCGGTGATAGGGCGTGCGGTTGGACTTTATTGATGTTGCAGCCGTACAGCCATGATGAGTAGTGAGCAGCCGCACTGTTATCATTATGCCGATATCCCAGGCTAACAAATCACGCGGCCACATGGAGCGCGATTGTGGTTTGTGGATGGGAGCGGGCAACATCGGAGCTGAGCGCCCGTGGGGTGAATGGGCCGGTCCTTGTTCGATTGTGGAGGCATTGGGTGAATTTATGCTGATGTAGACGAGACGAGTGGAGGATGTCCTTTGATTAGGCAGGGTATCGTGACGTGTTTCGCCTTTCTCCTGTCACTCAGAAATGATATGAAAGTTGAATAAGAAAGCAGCCCAGCAGATGTGTGACAGTCCTCCTCGAAGACACTGGCTGTAACCATCAACCGCATCAGAACACCACCAGGCCCAATGCTGCACCATATATTCCCTTCATGAATAGAACATTAAAGACACAAGCCAGAGAAGAGCGATTGTAACTGTGGGTCGCATTATTAACCCACTGTAGTCTGCTCCTTCAACGGAGAAGACAAACGAGACACGAATTCTCTTGAATCTCCTCGACATTGGCATTTACCTGCGGAAAATATTGCTGCCATCATACGCAAGATTAGAATATAATTATGTATTATCATGCTTCATTTCATTATCGCCATCATCATGGACATCATTGCAACTCGGTTTATAACACGATGGGATTCGAGTGAGAACTCGTGTACACCGCCATGCATGAGTCGACCGAGAGGGCATCCACAGAGGAGATGGAGCAATGAAATCCGTTCACGTGCAGGTACTCGGTCAATTATTCCAGCGCAGGACTGTGACGTGGTAGCAAGTGACTTGGATTGGTCTTCATCCAGGAGTTCATTGATCATGGCTGACAATGGTGGCACGATGCATGCATCACGTCACGTACCCTGCAGAGCAAAGTAAGCAGCTGCTTTTGTGTTGACTTCATCAGCCGCGCGATGATGGCTAAGCACGTGGTTTGTAAGCCAGCACTGTGGAGGCAGCGATGGGTGGTGGATCACCGCACCGATGTCGTGGAACTCCCCATGGACGTCAGAGGAGGTGACATACGCTGGCTCGCAGGAGAAGGCAGTACAGCAAGGGGACGAGTCGCCATCTGCCGCTGTCTCTGTGTCGGGATCGAATGTTGCCCCCATTGCGTTTGTGGGTTGTTTTCTCTCCAGGGAACTCGTCCACTTTCCCTCCCACGTGTTTAACGAACGCTCGCCATCAATTGACTTAAACGTCTTTAAAAAAATGATCCAATGTAGCAGCAGGGACCTCCTGAAAGAAGAGCCCGACGCCTCGGCGTGGCTCTCGACGGCACACAAGCACGACTCCGCTTTTATTTTTTGTCAAATCAAGCGGTCGCGCTATCGCTGAGACGGCAGCAGCTCGACGCTTACAGCTCGCGCGCGTGTCCGTTGTGCACGCGCGTGTCCGTTGTGCACGCGCGTGTCCGTTGTGCACGCGCGTATTCATTGTGCACGCGAGGCCAGGGCGACTCGAGGGTCTGCTGTTGCCTGTAATTGCGTGCCGTGTCTGTTTTATGCTCCCTCCGGCGCGCGCTATTCTCGCCGCCGTGTTCGTCTGGATCTTGTTGGACGTTTCTCGCCGCACCGGCGGTGGACCGCGTTTCTCGGCGTGGTGGGGGGGGTGGTGGTGGTGGTGGGGTGGTGGGGGTGGTGGGGGGGTGGTGATGGTGGTGCGGGTGGGGGTGTTCGTAAATCACTGAGTCAGCACCGCTGAAAACTTTCCTTAGAATACTGTGCATCCACTCATTACGTCATGTCGGATGCTCCAGTTGTAGGCGGAGTCCTGAGTTGTGTCCCAGTCCCCGATGACTGCGCAAAATCAGCGTCGTGCCACTCCGGGCGTTGCCGCTGCTTGCAGCCGAGGCCATCTCTGTGCGCGCGCGAGTGCGTGACCTGGCGCGGTGGTTCACGCGCTGCGCTACGAACCCCCAGCAACCCGAGATCGACTCCTGCGCTAACGGCCAATGCTGGTGGGGAATATCTGAACTGGTCGTGGGCATCCCCTAGGTCGACTTAGCCTTAAACGAGTACCCGGTGAGATGTGCAAACATGACCGCCGGGGAGACGAAGGCGGCCGGGCGTGGGGCTGGCCACCCGTCCCCTCGTGTGTCTTGCTGGCTCTTTGTTTTTTTTCGGTAAAGTCACGTAGGTAAAACATTTTAATAAATTAAATCACGACGTTTCGGGCGCAATACCAGCGTCCTTCTTCGGTAAAGTCAGCGAAAGCACAACCGCTTAAGTGTGACACTTAAGCGGTAAGTTGTCCTCACCTGACGAAGGACGCTTATTTTGCGCCCGAAACGTCGTGATTTAATTTATTTAAATTTTTCACCTACGTGACTTTACCGAAAAAAACAAAGAGTATGAATCCTTGCGGTCACGAAAACTTCATATCTAGAATGAATGTCTTGCTGGCCTTGCTTGGTGTTTGCTAACGGCACTTGTCCCAGGAGTCTGCTCAATGCTATTTGGGGGATATTTGCGTCTTGTCGTCTCAGCGCAGACCTTCAGTGTCCCAGTGCCATTCCCGTTGGCTCGTGACACCGGGGAGCGGGTGGAGTGGCGTCGCGGTGCTCGGCACCATGTAGCATGAACCTGGCGGCCCGAGTTCAATTCCCGGCCACGGGCAACATCAGTGGCGAAGAATATCCAAGCCAAGGTCCAAGCAACCACCCCGACTCACCCCTCCACCCCAAGCCGCACTGCCTAGCATGGTGATACCTGGTTAACTCCCCATCACCAACTCGGCATGGAGACGTCCTCCTCCACCATTGGATTAACACAGAGCTCTAACTTAGCATTGCTGGATCACGACACGAGGGGGTACAGCGAACTCCGGTCATCCTCGCAGCGGCTGTTGGCGAGCCATCGAACAAAGACTGTCACTGCGCTTCTGCGACCGTCTGGAACGCTCTTCCTGCCGATATTAGAAAGCCATTGGAGCTGTGCACTTTTAAGTCATCTCGATTGAAAACTCATTTCTTGAGAACTGCTTTTAGCGTTTAGTTCGTTGCCCTTCCTCCGCACCTCCGATGAGCGCGGTTGGCTACGAACGGTGCGAAAGAAATTGAACAGACGCACAGTATCGGCAACCTGCCACGGTTATCGTCTGAGCCAACCCCTTCACACCCCCCCCCCCCCCGTGACAGGCTGAGCGTTGCAGTGACGCCCCGAACTCAGCGTGTGCCACCCTCGGGGCTCTCCGCCGCCGCCCGGCTTGCTGCCGACGGCCGCTGAGCTTGGCTGCCAAACAGAAATTGTCGAGGCCACTGCCGCGGCACGGGCGATGTCGTGGCAGCTGCGCCGCGTGGGATGAGCGCTGCGCGTTGTTGTCTACTGCAGTGGCTGCAGGCCGCACGTGCGAGATTGGGGAGCGGTGGGCCAGCGGTCAGCGCGCCGCGCTCCGCACACAGCGACCAGAGTCAGATTCCCGCTCACGGCCAACGCCGGTGATGATGATCGGAACCGGTCCTGGGCCTCCCCTAGGTATACTCGGCCTCAAATGAGTACCTGGTGCGGTGTGTAAACAACGCCGCTGGGGAGACTAAGGCAGCCGGGCGTGGTGCTGGCCACCAAACCCCTCGTGTGCCGTGCCGGCCTTCATAGGTGCTCGCTAACAGCACTTGCCCCTACAGTCTGTTATACGGGGGATCTTTGTCTTTGTCGAAACAGCGGCATTGCTGCGGCAAAGGCGGTCGGGCGTAGTGCTGTGCACACCGCCCCCACGCGTGCTATGCCACAGCCTTAATAGGTGCTCGCTAACAGCACGTGCCCGCAACCATCTGTGAGGCTGTTGAAGTGATGGTTGTCTCGTTGATGTCGGTGTGTGTCACCGTGGTTTGTACCGCACCGACCTCGGGCTGGCTGAGCGTGACACAAGTGTACCTGATGAGTCCTAGTTACGATTTAAAGCTTTCGTGACTGCAGGGATTCATCTTTTTGGTTCTTTCGGTGAGAATAATTTTATTATGTTTTATTTTTATTATTTTATTACTTCCCTTCTACGTGACTTTACCGAAAGAACCAAGAAGATGAGTCCTAGTTCGTCACCGGCAATGGGAAGACAAAGGCGGCTGCGTGTGCATGGTGCTGCCCCCTATAGCCCTGCCGTCACCGTGTTGTGCGCCCTGTCGCCTGAGCAGCCAGGCCGTCGCCAACAGCGCTTCCCCAGACACATTCTCATGCCTAAACAGCGAGACCGTCGCTCATCCAAGAGACGTACATTTTGACTGCGTGGTACAGTGCAGATAGTGCGTGGTACAGTGCAGGTAGTGCGTGTGTTACTGCAGTGTGCAGTGAGTGTGGGGTCTGTGCAGGTTGGGTCCCAGACTCCGATATCTTACACCCCCCCCTCCTCCACCCCCTTGCTCCTCCATCCCCCTGCCCCTCCATCACCCTCCTGCACCCCCCCGCCCCCCGGCTCGTTGATCCATTGCCGTGATTCCGGCGGGGTTCGCACTCGGCTCAAGTGTCCCGTGGGTGACACTGCAGTGGATACGGCGCTGCAGTTGAATGGTATCGCCTCTAGTAGCTGCAGGGGTCATGTGATCCCACGACATACAATGTGTACAAGTGACATTTCAAAATATATTCACGTTGAAATGCGATGCTTGTGGCCGCATGATGCCCATCGATGGATCCCACGCATTGTTCCACGCCTAGGGCACGGCAGGACGAGCGCAGTGATTGTGCCCAACGCTGTAACAACCGAGCCACTCGTTTTTTTGTTCCATCTCTGCGGCGTTTTACAAACCCACAGCGCCACCACCGCCGCCGTTCCAGCCGTTCGTGCGAGTGTTCAACACGATTCGGTGTGTCTGCACAGACGCCAGACGCTCAATGGGAGATTTTTTTTGTTCGACGTCAGCACCATCACACGATGGTAGCTGGCAAAGGGGGAATAAAAATCCCATTGCCTCGCCAGATAAAATGAATCTCCCTCCCTCCCTCCCGTGTGAACTATTCATCGACGAAAATCTATTCTTACACTCACGATAAACGCACCAAAATATCGATGAATCCACAAATGTTGTTATTCTCAAGGCACTTGCATTGGCAATACAACGATTTGAATACATTGAGTGAAATCTATTCTCATGCTGAGGGTGCATGCGTCAGCACGATGTGATTCGTTGACTCGTTGTTAGGTCGATGACCAAGCCACTTTGGCTTTATTTTAGTCCTCTATTTTGGAGCTTCTTTATCTTTCCTGCATGCTATTTCTCTACATGTTGAAAAATGATTTTGTGTTATATACGTAAACATGTCTAAAAATGGATTATGTAAATTACGAAGCTTTTATGCAAATGATGTTGCAAATATTACATGAGTCTTAACAGGATGAACATGGCAGAGCAAATATGATTCGACATAAGAGTCAGGTGTATGTGTGTATGTGTGTGTGTGTATGTACAGTACGTGTGTTGCTCATTCTGTACTTTTCTCAACATGAGTCGGTTTCAATCATCCTCTCAATAACTCAATGGCCGTTCGAGAGAAAATCTGCCCTCGTGAGGGAGAGCTGGGATAAAATCCACGTCACCGGCCGTGATCTCACCACCGCTGGATGAAGGCCCTCTCCGAGCCATTTCCATCATCCCTCGCGCGCATGATGTTACAATCTACGTGGACACCCTGTCGGGCGTGTTCCCTCCACTCCGTGGTTGGTCTCGACTACCTCCCGCCTCCCCCTACCAGCCACGAGCTGGCCTGCCCAAGCCTACTGACTTTTGTCTGAACAGTCGTGTCCTTAATGTGAGCCGTGCTGTGTCCCACCTTTTCTGTGTGTCCGCGTAATTCCAAGCGTGCACCTCTCCACACGCCTTTGTGCACTTTTCAGTTTTTGTTGCGTGTTCGTTGTCGATGTTTGTGTTTCTGATCCATGCCATATCAGGTGGTGCACGAATTAAAGTTATTGTTCTTCTTAGAGCATATCGATACGTGGATTTGCACTACCGAGTTCAGTTTTCCATTATTTTGATCCTGGTCAACTTTTAACAACTAGGTACACACGTTCTGATGTGTCCCCCTTGTCTAGCGAACTTCGTCTTCCCCTGCTGTCCTCTAAATAGATCTCTGGAGCTGCACCACTTGCAGGCCTTTCTATTAAGTCCCCATGACATTTCCTACGTCGTCAGCAAATCTGAGATGGTTCACATTTTCTCCATGATGCCTTTAATTTCTCAAATATTTTTTTGGCAAAAATCCTCTTCTGATTTCGCTGTGAATAACTTTTGCGAGGGTGTCTTCTCCCAATCTGCGCTTTGCCACATCACATTCTAGCCAAGACTCGCGGGGATATCCAACATCTGTCTGCCAGGCCTTGGCCGACTTTGAAAAGGCATTTGACTCCATGGGAATTCTTATCTTATCTTGACGGAGTTTATATAGCGCCTTAACCAAGACACTTTACAGAGCATTAAGAACGGCGCATATGGATATAACGGTGGAGATTAAGTGGATGCGCTCGATGAGAGGAAGCGAAATTGATGACAGCAAGTGATGAGGGATGAAGTGAATGAATGGAATTAATGAGTGACAGCCGCATAATGAGACTATGAAAAGGGAGCAGTACCAGTGGTGGTTATGAGGGGGAGATTAAGGAGGGGGGGGGGGGGGTTGGGGGGTGAGTTAGGGAACAAACAGTGAGTCTTGAGTGCGGAGTGGAAACTTAGTGAGCAGAAGGTGACCGCTTAATGTGGAGGGGGAAGTTTGCTCCAGTGAAGGGGAGCGAGAAGTGAGAGGGAGCGAAAGCTGGATTGAGCATAAGGAGAAGGGGGGGGGCAGAGAGAGAGAGAGACAGCTGAGATGGAGATAGTCGAGGGCGAGAAGGCGACTTAGAAAGATGCAATGGTGACGAGAGGGTGGGGCAAGAACACGGAGGGATCTATAGACCAGGGTGAGGAATTTTAACAGGCGACGGTAGAATTGATGCAGTCGGCTCTCACATAGCCATGGATAAAATGCAATGATGTAACGTTGGCTCTATTCCACAATACAGCTGCGGGCGATTAAAAAAAACGCCGTCAAATTGTGAACAAAAGTGAAACATTGAGATAGGACATTTGGACGAAGCTTAACTTAGAAAGCAATTAAACCAAGAACTCGACTTTTTCCCTGAAGACGACCGCTTGCGATCGAAACGTCGTAGTTTTCTGTTATTTTTGATAATTTTATTTGAACCTATCTACGTAACTTTTCCGAAAGACCCAATAATATAAACCAAGAACATTTGTGTAAATTTCTGTATCGACTAAAAACTAGCGACGACATTTCAAGTCACAGTTACACCATACATGTTAACTACTGCACCGCACATGTTAACTACTGTACCATGAATTGAGATTACTGTACAATCGTTTAATTGTGAGACGTAGATTCGGATTATCAGTGGCCGGTGGTCGTAGCCTCAAACCTTTGCTTCGTTTTTGAGAGAACACTTTAGAACGTTCACGATTTCCCAATTAGGTGTTCAACCGGTGAGATTAAATTTGGCCGAGCAGGGTGGAGATGACAAATGGGATGCAGTCGACGCAATTACATTCCACACAATGTCCCTGCCATCCAAGCCATCGCACATCACCGCTGTACATGTCAAGCACGCTGCTGTATTAACCGTCAATGGGAGGACAAACGGCGCTTTAGCATGCCATTGTCACCTTACGGCGGTCAACAAATTCCATTAATCGGGGGAACAATTAATTTTTTTGGCTCCGCACAATAAATAAATAAATATCGCGGGTGCGTAAAAATAGAATTATAAGTGAAGCATCTCCCTTGAAACAATTATTAAGAAGCGCGTGCACCGCCGTAGAAATTGGCAGTGCGCCGCAGTGCGTGTGGTGTATTAATACACACAGCCTCACTGGAGTCACCAACGGTCTTCAGATCTATTCAGTCCGCATTACAATGCTCTCGTTGTGCCATGCGTCAATGTTGTTATTTTTTGCGTTGTTGAAACCGAATTTGTTCAACGGTAATATGAATGGGTGGAGAGCCATGTGTGCAGGTTACCGTGTGTGCAGGGTACCGTGTGTGCAGTGGGGGCTGTGGCAAAGTGGACATTACGATACAAACCCGAAACTTTGGTGTTTGATTCCCGGCCACCGCCAACCCATGGCTAACCTCTAGACGGGTCCTGGGCTTCCCCAAGGTTGACTCGGCCATGAATGAGTATTTGGTGCAGTGTGTCAACGTCAGCAGTGGGGAGACGAAGGCAGACGAGCGTGGTGCTGGCCACGCCACCCACTCATGTGTCAATCCACCCTCAATGGGTGCTCACAAACACCACTCGCCCCAGCAGTCTGTGTGGGCTATACCAGAGATCTTTGTTTTCACTGTTGAGATATCTCTCACACCGTGTTGTGTATGAGCATACTGCTTCATCCAGGATACTTCATGTTGCAGGAAATAATATTACACACTTTGGATTACAAGTTACGGTGACGGTGCTGTGCACACGATATATACGTCTGTCGTGTTTGCACGCGAGCATCGGTTGTCGACCCATTATTTTTCATTGTGCCCTGTCCTCGCTGATAAAGACAATCAACGTGACCATCAACCTCACCTTCCGCACACTTAGAAGGCGATTACAGTTTTTATTATTACTCCCAGTGGATATCCGAGCCCAGCTCCGCCAACAACAGCAACAACGATCGCAGTAATTTCTGTCGGCAAGCCTCTGTGAATGCCCCTCAAGCTGCCACCGAGCGTGGCACAGTTTGGGGCGTCTCGTACGGACGCCTGCTCTTGCTTTACAATTATAATTGGGACATTTGGTGTCCGCGCACGTGTCACTGCGAACGTCTCATCGCGCAATGCTATCGCGACGGCGCCGTGTGGCATTACCCAATTAAATAACAGCCCGAGTAATGTTGTACAAATTTGAACCTTGATGCCGAAAAACATAGCCTACTTTAAACGTCCACTGTTAGGCCGACGGCGCGCATTTATCATTGCAATGCACCTGCAGGCATTAACCAGGGTGGCCATTGGGCTTGAACCGCGACCCTCTGCATCGAGCAGTGAAGCCCGCGATCTCGGTGGACCGCGTGTTTGGCGACTCCCGCTCGCTCACGTGCGATAGCGAGCGGTGCCGTTTCCCGGAATAGGTGGTGTCTCTTCTTGAGCCTCGCGCTAAATAATGCATGCAGCGCCGAGCCCGTCCCTACGAGCTCACAATTAGTTTCCTGTTTTCTGATCACCTGTGAATTATTTAGGCCCTCTCTCGCCAGCCACACGCCTTTGTGAGTGCCAGATGGTCGACAAATGAAGAGCGCGTTGCGCGAGTGCACTGTACGCAAGCCCGTTGTGCGCGCTGGTGGTGGTGGTGGCGGTGGTGGCGGCGGTGGTGGTGGCGGCGGTGGTGGTGGTGGCGGTGGCGGTGGTGGCGGTGGGCCTCTTCTCGTGCCAGATGAGCACAGCGCGCGCTGTTGCAGACATTTGTATTCGTGTGCCGTCAAAGCCACCCAAGCGGGAGAAATCTTTATCATTTGTGAGCCCTTCCTGGCCACGTGTTTAGATTATTCAGGTGGCTGCCGCGTTGACTGTGGGGATTACTGGGTCTGAGTTATTGGCGTCACCCCCATTGCTCTGCTTCACACTTTGTTTTAATTTATTTATGCCGGTCGTGAGCGGGAGCTCCTTTTCGCGGCTGGCGAGTGAAGCTGGGGTGCCGCGTTATTGCATTGGCCGAGTGTGTTTTGTCACCTGACACAACAGCAGCGAGCTTTGCCAAGTGCACTTTGCTGTCGTTCACTCAGCGCCGTGTCCAGCCCCGTCATTCATCGACATGTTCCCTGGACTCGCGGCTCAGCCGGACAGCCAACGCCTCTCACGTTCGCAAAGTTGCGAGTTCGAAATCCTCATCGGGCGAACTGATTCGTCCTATCGTGCCTCCGGGTCCGATAAATGAGTACTGCTTTGTGGGGAAGTCAACAGTGTTGCTCTATGGAAAGACTCACCTCCGCCATAGGAATGTGGAATTTGCACCACTAGCTCAGGGCTGCAGTAGGGAGATGAGCACGACGTTGACTTTCACCCTGAACATTTACCATTGATGTTACCTGCATGCATCTAAGCCATCCTCAAGCATGTCTGCTTGATGATGTTGTTCTACTTAATGCGGTCATAGTCAGTCTTTATGGTGTAAACATTGACTGGCCAATAAAGGCAGGTGAAGGGACTTTGCACAGGCTTGATAAATGTCATTGGGCAAACTTTATAAATGTCACTACAGAGCAGCTGGCGCTGTCTACTTGCCACCCGTTTCGCCTTTTTTTAGAACATTTCATTATCGCCGATTGAAAGGTCAGCGTTGTCTGCTGCGCCTTTTGAAAGAGAGCCATCGAATTATCTGTACGCTCGGCCAATCAACCCTGAAGGGTGAGCAATATGAGAACCACATACACAACCAAACCACCTTGAATGCTCCCGAGCTCGTCACAATTCAGATGCCAAGCAGCCATTAGCTTGGTAACTTGCAACTTGCAACTTCACTAAGTCCGCGCCGACCAGCATGGTGATGTATGGTCAAAGTAAAGAACCTGGATAAGAACGCGCGCGACCAGCCCGGCCTCGCCGGTGGGGACGGTGGCCTCTGCCAGTCGCACGAGCGAGCCGGGACGCGCTGGCGCTCCTCCGGCTCGCAGGCCCCGGGCCGTGGGTGTGGAAGAGGCCCTGGAGGGGGTGCGGAGGGACCCCGCGTGGGTGCGGAGGCGATGCCGACGCTGGCCGGGAGGAGGTACGCTCCTGCGCATTCCACCCCGAGGGAGAGTTGAGGGAGAGGGGGGGGGGCTGATGAAGCTAGTTGTAATTACTGGCGAAACATCGTACTCAGATCGTAAATGTGGCTTGGCTCTCCAACACACCGGTGTTGCTGTACTCGTGACGAATTGGCACGTTCTGTTGACGTGACAACCCTTACTAGTTGGCTGTGTCGGGTGGTGGCGGGTTTCACGACACATTTATAACCCAAAAACCTCTTATGGATAAAAGTTTAAAGTTTGCTTGGAAGACACCAAAATTAATAGAAACAATCATTTAATTGAAAGCGTTTTTTGTGCAGTTATTGACGACTGTGCACGGACCATCAACTCACTCTAGCCGGTTCAGTCACAGGTGGCTGAACCCCAAATTACAAATCCTCGAACTTGGCCGCGGTGACTCAGCGGTGTGCCTCCTAAGCCACGTGGCTCCCCATTGTAGCAGGCGAGGTCTGGGCGAGGGCTTTACAGACGCAAAAGAGAACGAGCTGCTTTTACCGGTGAGGTCTTGCAGAAGCCAGCTCTATTTGCAAGCTCATTACCTCTGTGACATTGAATACGTGCAGAGAATAAGTCGCCACGAGGCTAATCTGCTAACTAAACAGTTGAGCATACATCACGGTGTGTACGCGCCTTTGTTAAACAACTGCATGGTTTTTCGAGGTCAGTGCTTGATTTGTCACTCGGATCTTTAAAGGATGCTCCTGGGGCCGGCTTGGAGTCGGGATTATTGGCGTAAGGCACTACCACGAGAGTACAAGTTACGCCGGGCACTAACAATCCGATATTATTGTACTCTCTGTTGCTGTAATCGTATGAGCATGTTTATAACATTCGATGCATTCACTCGCCGTTGTTACCAGTCTGGTTTTATATTCCTGCAGTTTTGCATGGATGTGGAACGCCGATTGATTACGGACACCACGTTATGGACTTTTCCATCTGAAATCAAGCACTTTGTGTGCTATAATATTTGTCAATGTAGCAGCGGTAAAATTATTCCGTGTAAGCAAGGATAATAGGTCGACTAGTTTGTTGACTTCACTAGAAAATTGTCCACGCATGAATCTGCTTTCTTCCGTAGGAACAGAAGTGTCGTGCAGTGTTTTAATGAAGGCAAGGGTTCGCGCTTGCCCCAGCTTGTTTCTAGGTAAGGCTGAGCAGGAGGCAGTCTGGGAATGCGATACGTAATCTTAGTTTATTCGACATGGAAACAGACAGATCTTAGCAATACATGTGTGCCCTTAGTGGTCTTAGTAAATAGATGCAGTGGCAAAATGTTTACGGCCTTGCCTGGTGGTGTTCTCCCTGTGGTCGCATCGATTTTTCTGCGGGTCTTAATTTAGAAACGTGCGTGAGAGAATGTGACTGCTATAAATTTCCACGTGATAAGCCACTTCGTTGAGCGATCATTTGTGGTCAGATCGCGTCTGAAAAAGAGCCGTGTAGCTCAGTGGGGGCCTTACCGGTAAAATAAAATAAATAGGAGTGGAATTTTAATTTAAAGCTTTCGTGACTGCAGGGATTAATATTATTGGTTCTTTCGGTAAAGTCACGTAGAAGGGAAACAATAAAATAATTAAAAATATATAAATATAAAACATTTTTATTATTTTATTGTTTCTCTTCGACGTGACTTTACCGAAAGAACCAATAATATAGTAGTGGAATTGTTTTACCATACCAGGCTGATTAGTACGGGTTGAGGAAGGAGTGGGGTACAGGATCAGTTCAGGTATCCCTTGCCACTGATATTAGCAATATCCAGAAATAGAATTCGAGTTTCTGGTTTCATAGTGCAATTCGCTAACTGCTGCGCCACCACTTCCCCTTAACTCGTTGGGTTTTATACGGCCCTCACTCCAACGTTGCCTTGGAAATGAAAAAACACCACATTAATGCACAAATTTCAACACCATGATATTTTTTCTCCCAAAGGTATGCTCTTAATATGATATAAATCAAATCAGACGTATTTAAGTGTGGTGTGTATTATCTGTTTATGGAGGGAAATGGCATAAGTGGTAATTATTTTTGCAGCAGAAGAAAATGCAAAATGACCGAATGCTGTAACCGTGATTTCACTGCACGGTGGTGGTGGTGGTGGCAGTGGTGGTGGCAGCGGTGATGGCGAGCGGGGGCGGTTGACGCATAACGCCTCTCGCACAGAGTCGTGCGAAATTGAGATAACAGAGCGAGGATCTGCCTCTTCTTCATCTTCTGCTTCTTCCCAGACAGATGTTTAATGCCGTGAGCGTTTTATCTCTCCCGGTTAACCATCATCAAGGGAATCATTTTTCAGATAACTTGAGCTATTAGCCGTGCATTATGGGGCCCTGGGGGCGGCAGGGCGGCTCGTGGCTGTCGCCACACGACGAGTCGGATGACTGCGACCCCCCCTCCTCCCCTCCCTCACTCACCTGCTGCTCTAGGTAAGATAAAGGTGCATCCCTGCAAGTACTTGCTCAATGGGACTGCCGGTGGAAAGGCCTCCACGTGAGGTAGCTTTAGAGAGCGCTCCCTTTCGGGGACATGTTGGCCTACTCTTCCGCACTGGGCAGACGCCTTGGGACAGACGCGAGTGCGCGCACTTCACACCACGACAGGCGCACCTGCGCTGTGCGCGTTGATTCTGCTGGCTGGACAGAGGAGTCAGTGGGGGGGAGGGGGCTGGGGCGGGTTTGAGGAGCTTCGTCGTTGTCTCGACTGACGCGACGGGCGATCGAACGGACGACCCCAGCTCCCAGCCCCAGCTCCCAGCCCCAGCTCCCAGCCCCGGCTGACAAGTGAACGCGCGCGCCACTGGCTGCGTGCGCGCTCACCGCACAGGCCGCAGCACGAAGCTGTCACACGGCCCCTAGACGGGGAATTCTCTCGGCGAACGAGTGGCATCGTTAACGGCGGTCAACACAAATCTCAGAGGTGGCGTCTGCTCGGTGTAGCGTCGGGAGCGGCAGGCTGAGACGGCTGTGTGCAGGTGCTGTGCGAGGAAGGGGTGGGGGGGCTGTGTAGCCGGATTGGAGGTCTCGGCTAGAGATCGTCTTCGCAGCGCCTTCTGGCGAACCATCGAGCAAAGAGGCTCACCGCATCGCTCGCTTGCAGGTGCACCTCTGTGGCCCTTGCAACGCTCTCCCTCCCGATATCAGGAAGCCAATGGGAGCTGTGCACGTTTGAATCTGCAGTATATTGCAAATTCATTTCTTTACAACAGTTTTTTTGTGTTTAGTTTGTTGTCCTATCCCCGCCCCTCCGATTAAGATGGCTGGCCCCGTGCGGTGCGAAAACGTTTCAGATTCAGCAACAACTTGCTTGCTGTGCTGGCTGAAGGTAAAGGGTAAAGGCGCAGCCCTGCAATGTCTCACTCTCATCACTGCATAGGGGAGGACCTCCACTGGAGGGAGCTGCGTAGAGCTGCTCTATAGATGGTATTTGGCTCACTCTTCCACGCTGACGAAACGTTTTGTAAAGTGTGGGAGTACCCACACTTTGTGTGGGAGTACCCACACTTTACTCCACCACGCATGACCTACCGATAGACCAACTGTGTGTGGTTGAACCCATTCATACCGCTGTTGGGTGGACAGGGGCGGTGGAGGGGCGTTAAGGAACCTGCACCATTTGTTCAGACGTCGCACTGCAAGTGATCCTGTGGTCTAGAAGCTTCTACTGTGGTCTAGATGGTTCTACTGTGCAGACTTGGCTTGAGTGGTGAGAGGGGGGAGGCTGAATTCGTGACATCTCCGGGAGTTTTCCCTCCGGGTGACGACTCCGGTGGAGCCACAGTCTCTCTCGTCGCGCTCCGAGCGACGTCCAAGTGAGCCGTTTGGGATGACGAAATTAAAAGCAACTCGGCGTCATTTTAACGTAAACAATGAGCGAGAGGCCCCTCCGCACGTAGCATTTTAATCTTGACAGTCATTTGCACAGCCGTCCCATTCAATTGCCGATAAAAAGGAGGAAGAAAAAAAATCAGAAATTGCCTCTGTGCTCATGCATTATTAATGCGTTTGGTTTTGTCGATGCCCGTGAATGTTTCATGATTTACACTCGTGGGCTGAAAGGCAGGTGTAGCGCGAGCACAAAGGAGCCATCTGAGGCCATCGAAAGAAGGCGCCTGGATTCGCAGCGCTCCGCACGCATGCAGTTGACCGCCTGAGCAAACAGACCGTGCCGCTTGTGTTGTTAGCGCCAGTCTAAACTGGGCCCGTGACACGAGTCAGCGGGATACATGGCACAGGTAGGGACAGTCTTATGGAGATAGTTCACCGCAATGTGTTGTAGAAACCACACTGCTTGTGACCTCCCAGGCCATTTACAGGACACAAACGGAGATATGATTTGGAGTTGAGAGAGTCAATGCATTTGTAGTTTGTTGTACGGAGGCACACGTTGTAGTTGGAGGCAACACGTTGATTACAACACCCCAACGGGGGCTACTACTTAAACGTTAGAACGGCTTCTACATAGAGGTGATAACCACACAGTGAACTAGACTACATCACAGGGTCAGTCAGTAACACGCTGCCTGACCCACGATGCCGTAAACATCGAAGACCGAGGATGGAAGAGTCGTAGCAACGACGGGTTCCATTCCAACAGAGAGCCGCGATCGCCCTCGGGACTCCCCTTTTATGGCCGTGGGCGTTGCCTGGCTCCGCCCTCAGACACGCCCCCTTCTAGATCCTCCTCGAAGGTTCTGGCCAATATCACGTGGCCCTCGAGTCCCCCTTCGGACCGTCTTGCTACCCTGCCGCGGTCACGTGCCCTCAGTTGCTCTCTCTCCGACCCTCACCAGAACTATGCCCTCTTGGGCCCGCTTCCATGACACTTTTGACTTACAACTTTCGTGACTGCAGCAATTGATATGCCATGGTTCTTTCGGTAAAGTCACGTAGATAGGAATAATAACAATAAAATAATAATAAACATATTTTATTGTTTTTCTTGTGGCAGTAGCTGGCGCTAAACACCATAGTGACTCCATATACGTCACTGCACATTGAAATAATAAGTATATTAATTATACCATGTACAGTCCTTTGTTAATCCATTGCTGGATGAAGACCTCCAGACATGGTGCTGACCACAGGGGTTGATTGACCATACTTCACCACGCTGGTCAGTGCGGGTTAGTGAAGAGGGCACCCAGAACTTGTTCTGATGTTACACGTGACTGGGAATCGAATCCAGATCGCCGGGTTTGTAGCGCGCTGCATTTACAAGCACACTGCACATGCACGTGGCATTACGCCTTTTAAAAAAAGCACTTCCATGTCACAGAGCCCATCGTGTGTTGCGCCACGACAGAGTTAAAATATGTCCATAACACAGTTGTTGTTTTTTATGTGTTTTTGCAACCAGGCTAAATAAATAAAATAAAAGGCAGCTAACTACAATCATCCGCACCGAATTACCCAATTTACTTCGGCTGCTGGGATATTCCAGAGCCTACTTTGGATGTAATGAATGGTGGGGACACTCAACACACATCTCACGAGGCCATGCGCACCGGCAAACCCCTCCTCGTCGTTTGTCATCCACAGAGCTTCTCTTTCTCCCAGTCACCGCCATGCATCGAGAATTCGCCTACCAGTAGTGGGGAGGACTCGTTCTTAATACTCGAACCGCGCAATTGACGACGTCGTACGGAAGAATGGCCACATTCTACAGCGTCCCCTCGAGAGCTTCGGAAGATACGGCGCGGATCCTGGGGACTGAGTAACGGCGGACGGTTGTCCCCCCACGCCACCATCACCGCGCGATGTTCAATCGTTCCGATGATGTTCGACGCCCCCCGCAGCGTTGTCCGCGTGACGGCCTCACGCGGCTCGTGGCCGTCGTGCGCTCTCGCTGGCGGGGTGCAAAGCCAGGAGGGCCCATGCCGTCGTATCGGCCGTGATGGGCATCGCGTCTCCTCCGCGCGCTCGCCGTCAGAATGCTCGCACCGCGACGTCGCTTCCCAAACCGCTCGACCGGTTTGCTTTGTCCGTGAGCACATTCACTCAATCGAAGCTGATGGATAAAAGGTCCTGCTATGACTCCACCCGATGTTTAAACAGACAATCGGGTACTGCTGGATTTGTTTTGATCTCCTTGCAGCGAGCGAGAATCGTGATTTTTATTTATTACACCCTCCCGTCGCAGGATATGACAACCTGCTGATGCCGCCATTTCGTTCCGTTCCGTCCACCCGCCGCTTTCAATGTCTGCAGGCGTCTCTCCGGGTCACGCAGCGGCCAGCCCGGCGCTCCACACGCGTCGTCAGCGACGCCCCTGCCGTCTTACGCTCAAAGTGCCGCTTCCTCGCTGCTTATCTCGCAGCTAATTTCGCTAATTCGGGCCACACCGAAGCTAACGATGCGACATTGCAGCCTCATGGTTGTATTCTCGGATTTATAAGTTATCTTTCTGCAATTGCCAAATGTAATTAGGTGACAGTACGGAGGTTTGTTTCATTTCATGCCACCTTATCATCACGTTTGCGACGTATTTCAAGCGAAATGGAAGATGGTTTGGTGGCGTAGTCACATTTGCGATGGCACATCCAACATGACACTGCATTTTTTTCCTGTTTATTTTTACATTCGGATCCATTTTAATATCTTAAGACTCTTAGCCGGCATAGAAATTAATCCCTTGGCAAACTCAGAAGTGCCGTGACTAACAGCGATTGCACATTTTGCTTTGCCAATGCAACTGATGAGCAGTTCTACATTTTATTTGAGAGTTTTTGATTCTGATTTTGGCGCCAGGTACAAAAATAGAATGCCTGTTTCTTCATTTTTTTTAATGCATACATTTCTTCGGTATATATATATATTTGATTACAAATGTATTCTATAGGCATCATGTCACACGATGTGACGAGGATTCCATTTGAAAATGTCATGGAGCAGTGCGCCACGTGGGTCAGAGGGCAGATGCGGAATAAATGTCTCACAGGGCTTGATCTGAAACATCCTGCAAGAGGCATTTTTATCCTTTATACAGTAGGGGACACACATTCACACACACACACACTACTATGATATAATGTGTTAGGTGACAGCTAAATCGATATGTTCAAGTGAAAAAAACAAATTCATGGTTATTTTGTGCAGTCATGTTTTAACCGAGTTCAGGCCACCAACTCACTCCACTTGAGAACTCCATCTGATCAAATCCAGATGTTTACTGGCCGGGCGGTGCCAACGCAATGATCTGACCTCTTGAGCCACACGACGACCAGCGCAATGCCTGCCAGTGTTTCAGCAAACAATGCACCGTTATTTGAACTGCTCATCCACTGTAACCTCGATAATCATTTGCAAAGCTTGGCGGAAAATTCCGCACGTGACCAAAGATAATTTCACCAAATATGAGTCACCGGCAGCTTTTCACTGTCAGTGGCACAACACATGAGTGGCCACGTTTTACGAGTTTCGTGGATCGGTTGGAAATCATCCATCAAATGCCTCCTCATCGCGCAGGCGGCCCCGGTGCATTTCAACCTCGCTCAGCTGGAATGAGTGCAGCGGTCAAGTCAGTCTCACTAGTTCTGATGATCATTTAGTGAGGCAGCCGTAGAACGTGATTGTGGTTTCTTTCGTGGAGGTCAGTGTAATGTCACATGCAATTTTGAAGACTTAATAAAATATAAAAATAAATGCTTGTGTGCTCATTCGGAGCGGGTAATAGAATAAAGCCACAAGATCAATGGGTAAATGGGAGCGAAAATGATCGAAACATTTCAAATGAGCTTTTTCTTTAGCTTCCAAATCCATGCCCAGCTACCTCAAGGCCACCGCGTGCGGGGGCACAACACCAGCAGGTGTGCCACACCTTGCACAATGGCGAGTCCTTTGCAATCCGACCAGCCAATGCGGCTGCGCTTTTTGGTCCAGTCACGCGAAGGTCAGACGGCTCGCAGTCTGTGCCCGAACGAGCCACTCGCGGTTGTGCAGCGGCTTCGACCGCTCTTCGCTAAACAAACCGCGCGGTTGGCAATCGCGCACCGCAAACGCACCCACCCCGCAACAACGGATACCGGATAGGCCGAGGGATTTCCGCCACACAAGTATGTAATGTAATGCCGCTGGTGTTTTCTAATTCCCCCGAAGACGGGAAGCGTACGGTCCGGTCATGGATCACTTTAACAAGGGCGCGGAGAAAGTCACCCTGAACCAGGGCCCCCGATTAATTATTCATAACGAGGATCGGACTCTCGTTTTACCAACGTGGGGTCCAGCGTTCACTCAAAAGGATTATTACGACGACGCGTTTCGTGGTGTGCCGAGCGACGCGCAGGGTCCGAGCGCGCGTGGTTTTAGCTTCCTCGGCTGCCGGCGAGAGATAAGGTTCAGTAAAAGACGTCGGAACGCGCCATTATCATGGGCTCGTAAATCGGTGCGTGACTTATCACAGTCACCATAGGTACGCATTGCCTGCTGACGATTGAGCCTTCAAGCAATGATTGCAAAAATGCATGGCTACTTCGTCCAAATTATTCACAGTCAAATGGTTAAATCTTGACTTAAAGCTTTCGTCACTGCAGGAATTCATATTCTTTGCGTCTTTCGGTAAAGTCACGTAGATAGGTACACATTAATACAACTAATGAATATAAAATTAACAAAAAACTACGACGATTCGATCACAACACAAGCGATCGTCAGCAGGAGGAAAGACCATCGCTTGTGTTGTGATCGATACGTCGTAGTTTTTTGCTTATTTTATTTTTATTAGTTTTATTAATTTGTACCTGTCTATGTGACTTTACCGAAAGACCCAAAGAATAGTGAAATGGTTGTTTGTTTACTGTTTAATAGTCGATGGTACATCATTGTTTTATTGTTGATCAGCCACTGCCTTGTCATGAGTCAGTGCCTAAACATTGGGGAGTGTCCCCGGACGGTCCCTCTCCCGTTGTTCTCTGAAATTCTCGGTGCTCGGTGTCACCGTGGGGCCCCCCCCCCCCCCTTGTGCCCACGTGTGCCTCCAATTGAGCAAAGCCACCATCGCATGTGTTCATAAATCTACCTCCGTCCAGTCATCGGTGAACCACCAATGAAACTACCAAAGAAAGTGCTGCACAACGTTTCCACCCCATTGTGCCCGTCCTGCCTGAAGTCCAGGAGGGTTGCCACGGTGGCTATGAGATGTTAACTACCTCCCCTGGTATACAGGAGGTCGTGGGTTAGATCCAGAGCCTGACGCCTATTTATTTGGAGTTTGCGTGTCTCTTTCCCTGTGGTCACGTGGATTTTTCTCCGGATCCTCCGGTTTTCCCCTCCACATTTAGAAACGCGCGTTTAGAGCGTTTGGCTGCGATAAAATGTCCACGTGATGATAAGCCACTTTGTTGACCAATCATTGTTGGCCAGGTCGCCTCGGTAGTCCTTACCTCAGAAGATAAAACATAGAGTATAGTTTAGGCTTAGCAATCCAAACATGCCATTGGAACCTCCTTTGCCAGTAGCAAAGAATGACAATTAGTTTTTTACCCTTTTATCTGTCAACAAAACTGACACCTTTTTTACAAGGAGTCATGTTTGCATTGACCACAATACCTGCGGTCGGAATGCAAACAAAAACACAGCTCTGATAATGTATGCACTGTCCTTGAAATTGATTGGTCCACACCCGAGACAGCTTTTTTTAGAGCCTAGTCTCAATCTAAACATGTTTTATCTACTCCCCGGGGCTGACACGGCAGCGCCCATTGGGCCCAATTCTTTGTGTAGGCCCTACTCCGTATAAATAATAATAATAAGCTGCTGGCCGGAGTTGAAGTTGTGCTAAAATAAGTCGGCACGCTCGTGAGAGACCGTGACCCCCCCCCCCAGCCTTCTGTAGAGCGGGGATTTAATCACGCCTGGAGCTCAGGCAGCTGCTGCCAATGGGGTTTGTGAGCGTTGGCCATATTATGACGTCAAGACGAAGCGTATTTCTCGTGATTTTCCATCTGTTTATTTGATTGCCGTTGTCATCGAGAGATTCACCTCCATGTGATGACGGGCTTGACGCACAGTGGCCCATCAACTCCTGGCTGCAGGAGCCCTGCACCCATGAAGCGCCAGGCAGCGCGTGAAAGCCGGCGTACTCCGCACACTGCTGACTTTGCCTTGTGTGAAGTTACACAGCGTGGGTATGAATCCATACCGATGAGACTCTTCGCCTTTCCGGGTTTGAGTTTGGGTTTCACCTGCAAAGAGGATGCCGGAACAGGGACATGAATTTCCGGCCCACTCTCCCGTCCCCGCGCCCACCGCTGAGCGAGCGCATTGATTGACACATTAAATGATGATGGTGGAGATGAGCTCCGGTCCAAAGGCACTTTCACGTCTGAATCGAGTTGCTTTTATTGAAATACTTCCAATGTTGAGCTGACACCGCTGAGATCGTCGGTTCCAATAAAAGCAGCCACGTGACGAAAAAAAGAGTTATCAAGGATGCTGAGTTGATGGTCTCAGCCCAGGTACCAATGACTGCAAATCAGCACTGCAAATGAGATTATTTTTTTGATCAATTTCACTAAATTCCAGCTCTGGGAAGTAACAAAATATTGGTTTGACTGCCGCGCAATAACGAGTTCTCGTGAGCGTAGGGCGCGTGGGATAGTGTGTCGCCTGGCGCGGCGGTGGTGAGGAGATGTTGACTACCCCGCCTGGTGGTCAGGAGGGCGTGGGTTCGATCCCGTCCTTGACGCCTGCTGTATATTGGGAGTTTGTGTGTCTCCCTCCCCGTGGTCATGTGGATTTTTTTCCGCGTCCTTCGGTTTTTCCTTCCAAGTTTAGAAACATGCGTTTAGAGTATTTGGCTGCTATAAATTTCTACTTGATAAGCCACTTCTTTGAGCTGTCATTTGTGGCCAGGTCGCTTCTGAACAAGAGTTACATAGTTCAGTGGGCCTTACCTGCTAAAAAAATATTTCGTTAAAATAGATAATCGTAAAAAAAGCACAACAAACTCAAAACGTCTGTCGACAACAATCTAACCTGAGAAGGAAAAATATAATATGCGACGTTACGGAAAATACAAATGGTCACTGGAACGGACCTCATGTTGAATTCGTGTGGTAACTGCGTTAGTCAGCTGCTTTCTAACACAGGTTGATTCAGCAGCTTATCACTGCATGAGTTCCGAATGCACAATTCGTCTCGCCACATGACACATAGAGCGGAATTTGAAATCGTTTGGGAGGGGGGAATGTGCTCGCGCTATGAATGATATTGTTTGCTGTCGGGTGGCACGAATCCAAATTCAATTATTGTTCCATTCCCAAGGAAGGTGGATAACCACATTGTCGCGTTTTAGAGACGGTGACGGCTTGAGGAGGTCTTCAACCAGCAGTGGATGATCATGGCTGATGATGACCATGAGCATACAATGATTACAGCTGCACGTTTGGTCTTGGTGGAAGCTGATGCATGCACTTCACAAACAAACACACCACATGTGTCCTACACAGGCCTTACGCAGGCTGTTGGGGTAGCTGTTAACTAGCACCTATGAGAGGTACGATACACACAACAAAGACAAAGATCCCCCCTATAGCCTTAACCGACAGTTGAGGCAAGTGCGGTTAGGGACCATCCATTGAGTACGTACGCATGGAGGGGAGAGGGGGGGTTACCCAAACGCGTTCGCTTGCGTATGGGGGGTCTAC
>CM025627.2:11101570-11120290 GCA_014621495.2 Entosphenus tridentatus
ATAAACATAATAAAATAATTATTTTATTATGCTTTATTATTTTTATTATTTTATTACTTCCCTTCTACGTGACTTTACCGAAAAAACCAAGAAGATGAATCGAGAGTGCGTTTACTTATCAACACCTCGGAGCACCCGCCGAGAGAGAGCGAGAGAGTCGCGTGCCTCCTGCACGGGGACACGGACGTCGCTGTCCCACAGAGCCGGGGACGGCTCAGAGCGTGGCTCACAAAGTGGTCCGATAGCATGACTCCGTGCGGCGGCAGGCAGCGGCGGTGTGTTGGCTGTGTCGTCGTCGTCGTCGTGGTCGTCGTAATGCTGGCATTTTCCACTGAGAGAATCAATTTTGATGCGGACTTTAGAGGAGTGCTTTTGTTCCTTTCTGTGCGCAATTATGAGGGCATTAAGCACGTAACAATTATGTCCATGTAATTTGCGACTTACTGCCCTGCCCTGACATGTACTTAAAATGCAATCGTACATTTAAGTGGCTTTTTCAAATGATGTCTTTGACCAGGCGGACATTTTGTAAAGGTAATTTTAAGCCCCCTCTGCAGTTTGAATTTCAAATTAAATAGGGCAGATTCGACGAGGACTCAAATGAGCCTTTACGCTCCCTCGAAGCGTCCATTTGCCCCAGCCGAATCGCAACCTTGAAAATTACGCAGAGGAGCGAAACGTCGTTCGCTGGGCGGTGAGCCCACGGGTTCGCCAAGGATGAAGTCCTCCAGCGGGGAAAAAAAACAAAACCCTGATCGCAAACGACGGGCGTGCAGGTGACGGGTGGCGCAGTGGGCGGCGGTGCAGCTGTTGTTGCCGCACGCGTGTCCGCATGTCCACGTGTCCGCGTGTCCGCATGCCCCCGTGTCCACGTGCGCGCGTGTCCGATTGTCCGCGTGTCCGCGAGCGCTCGGCTTGCCTGCCATATTTTTAGCAGCTGCTTGTTTGCGGCCGCGAATCTGAGATATCCGACTGGTCAGGGTTCAACTCGCGCCTTGTTAAACAGTCATTACGATGGCCCGGCCGAGCCTGCCAAGGATGGAGCGGCATGATTGATAGATGAAAATCTCGCGGCTTTCGTGCAACAAAAAAAAAACCGGCGGGCAATCGAGCAGTGCCGGAACGGGGTGGATTAGGAGGAGCTCAGGATTAATGTGGGGTTTGTTATTTAATTTCTGGAAATATTAATGTGCAGGGGGAAGCAAATAGACATTTGGTAATTTAATCTCGGTCGAAGAAAGGTGATGGATTAGAGCAGCCTCGCTGAGGGGTGGTATGCTGAGGGGTGGTATGCTGAGGGGTGGTACACTAAGGGGTGGTACACTGAGGGGAGGTACGATGTCCAACCGCCGCTTAGTTTGGGCGCAATTTTACCACAATTGTAATGCCTGCGCTTATCTACCCAGCAAAGCCTCAGTGAGTCCCATGACTTGTTCTCAGGAGGGTCCTGCCACGTTTTCACAGTCAGGGGGCGATAATTGCCACGTCTACTTCCAGTGACATAATCAGTGAGTAGTGTTTTTACTTTGTTATATTTTGACCACGTCCGTGAACTGCTGTGGCAACTCTGCCGCGTGACACTTTGATCCCCAACGAAGGATCATTTGCATTTTAATATCGCCACGGGATTTTAGTGGTTATTATTTATTTGCGCTGCAAACAATCATTCTCAAACATTTCACGAATAAGTATGACGCTGTACAAACCTTACATATATATACTATGTACACTATTTATGGAACCACCTGTTGTTTCGACGGCTAACGTTAATCCCTACGATCACGACACAGGCGCATCCACACGGTGAGAATCACCGCCTGTACGAAACCTGGTCACCCGTACAGCCACTAGGGGCCTTGCAACCACCACAGCGAGGCTGAGAATGCCTCGCCGATTGGTTGTTTTTAGCAGGTGGCTGGTCAACTGCAGAGTGCACGGCAGAGGTCGCAAACGGGTTTTTATTCCTTACCCGTACCTGTACCCGGCCGCACCAGGGTCGCAAATGGGTACCCGTACCCGGCCGTACGGGTACCCGTTCCCTACCCGTACCCTACCCGAAATGAGTGACAAACGGTTACTCACAGTGACTCACGGCCTACCCGTACCCGTACCCGGCCGCACCAGGGTCGCAAACGGCTACCCGTACCCGTACCCGGCCGGGTACGGGTAGCCGGGTATCGGGTAGGGTACGGGTATCGGGTACCCGGTTGCGACCTCTGGTGCACGGCACGGGCGGCCTCAACCATAGCGGGAGCTCTCGTGGACGTGGCGTGCCTCGTGCGGAAGCATCTTCGGGGTACACTGACCAAGGCTGACCTGGCCGGGATTAAACCAGGCCCCACAGTATCAGAAAATAATCTCATGTTGAATAAAATCATGACAACCAAATCGTGCGAAGTCATCAGATCTCGAGGGCGTGCTCGGCACACAAGTGGATCACAGTAATAATGTGCACCCCTTCATAACTCCACTGCTAAATGAAGACGTCTCCCCCCGTCACATTGATCGTGAGGGTTGTCTGACCAAATACTTCACCACCCTGGCCAGCTCGAGTCGGTTAAGGGCGGGGGGGGCTGGGGACTCCATTTTTATATCTCCCGCCGCTGATATGAGCCCATGGCAAGGAATCGAACTCGAGCGTCCGGCCTCAATGAGAATGTGGACTTTCCAGCACGTGTTCAGGGCAACTCGGAGGCATGAGCAGCACCCCGTGGCTTGTTTGCGCTTTATTCCGTGCCGCGGTGGCCACCGACCCAATCGCTTCTCGCTGCCAGAGAATGCATGTCCAGTCTGTTCTCCTGTAACGCAGCGGTGTGTGTGTCCCTCAAGAACACCGCGTTATGGAAAGATCGCGTGATAATATATAAGATAGGGTGAAGCACGCGAGATGCATAACGCAGGCTGAACAACGACTGAGGCGCGTGGCGAGCATCTAGAAACATCCAGCAGTATCCCGCTGCCTTGTTTTGGGATGCTAGGCCGAGGCAGCCGTACAACCGCTTATCCCTACTCGCGCGACATACTTCTGTTGACTCATTCAAGTTATATCCAATTCGCATCCGCGTTATGAAAAAATGTGTTCCGTAATATATTCATCATCGCGTTATATCCAATTCGCGTTATGACAAGAACACGCGGGGTAATAGGAGAACAGGCTGTATCACCACCACGACACCCCCGAATGTGCTCCACCTAGAATGAACATTCATTCCTCCTCACAGCCAATAGGAATATGGTCTTTGGTTAAATGAATGAAATGGTGGGGGGGGGGGCTGTCCCAATATTTGTCGGTATTGGGTCCTCTTTTGAATGTTTGTACATGGTTATTTTTGCCACGTTATTTGTATTTGTATGCAAGACTATATCCATGCATTTTCGAATGAAACCTGATATTTAGGGCGCCTTTCCAAATCTATTTTGAAATCCTTACTCAGTGTTCCTTCAGTATAGTTTTACTTTTTAATAACATTTGCTTGGTCCTACTAACTTTGTCCTATAGTATCACCTGCCCTAGCGCTAATCAATCAAAGTTGATTGGTCGCATACACAGTTAAGCTGGTGTTATAGGTTAAGCCCTAAGCCGATCCTGCAGATGCAAATAAATTAGTGGGACCACAAGTTCACTGGTGGGAACATATTTAGATTTCTCCGGGGGAAATAAATATTTACCGAATGTGTTTGGGTAAGGGAAGTTTGCGGGGAACTAAAATCCGTTTACATCGACCCAGCAACAATTGCTGACGAGATGCACATGTTTGACATGTGCGCTCACTGGACATGGAAACAATGACGTGTCTAATTAATAAAAATCGATGCTGACCTGTACCGTGCAGGCATCAAATCGTATGCGTAATCGTGTATAATTTACGATTTATGCAAATTATATGACAATGTTACCTCTCGGCAGTTAAAATTAACGAGGCAGAGCAAACAAGACAGTATAATAGGGCACAAAATAGAATTTATTCTTGCGAATCGCAACAATCCATCCACTTGGTGGAGGATGGAGGAGAAAGGGATGGCGCGTCATTGTACTGTACATCTATTGCACCCCCACCATAGGCAACGACGACATCACTGTAATCTCAGAGCAGTGGCGTAGCGCGATTGTCATGGTCTCTGGCGAAAGGAATAAAATGGGGCTACCTGCTCAATGTTCTCCATATTCGTGGCCTGGCACCGGGGCTGCTTTGACCCATGACCCCAAGCGAAGGGGCACCGCCTGCACACTCGATAGCTATGCCAACAACCTCGAAGCACTGATCATGAAAAACGACACGTGTATTTCACCCAGGCTCCCTTTATCCCTGGAATGAGTGAGTCCGAGATAATGGCTTCCTTTTTCCATGCATCGGTCGAGACGCCGTGGAGATATTCTATCGAGAATGATGTTTTCTCGCAGAGCGAAGCGGAAGCCGCGCGCATTTCTTTCTCACCAGATTGGAGGTTTATTCCCACAAGACCAATGTTCCCATCGCGTGCAGTGAGCCCAACAGGATTAAGGGAAGAATAGCACAATTTCTCCGAAGTAAATGTGGCCACATTTCTATTTACTCATTGATTGATTTTGTGTGATTGGTCTTAAATTTAATTTGGTCTTGATCCTTGCGATCCACAGTTGGGAAGAAAAAAAACATTACGGAAATTATATTCGGTTTCGTTTTCAACTGTTGCCACTGAATGTTGAAGAAGGCTCTCGTTGCCGTTAGAATGCGTCGTAATTCTGCACAAAACAGATTATAATTTGATGATGCATTATATTTTATGGTGATGTGTTCACGTGGCAACATTCACAAACCAGAATGTAAATAATCTTATGGAAGACTGCAGTGATGATGATGATGATTAAGTATTTTTGTGGGTTTCGTTCTCAAGTTTCAAGTTTATTTTGTTTAACCAGATGAGAACTCTAGACAGCAGGTTGAGTCTCATTTGCGATTGACCTGGGGCATTAGTCTGCCATTAGGGGGGCGATGACTATTGCAATGTCTATAGTCCCAATTGAGTACTTTGCAGCGATTTTTTTTATTTGGCCGATTTGGACCCTGACGCCAGCACAATGGCCTACTCTTGCCAACGACATCACGGGATCTTTAACATCCACTGCTCATGAAACGGACGGCACGTAGTAGTAGTAGTATTGTTACGACTACGGCTGTTACACTCGCAGTATTAACCAGGGCGCCCGTTGGTACCGAACCGTGAACTTCTTCAACAAGCGGCGAACGCGCTGGCGCTTGGCTGCGCCACCGCCCTAACCAGTGAACCCACAGAGCCATGTAAGGAGGGGGGGGTGGCAGAAGGGGGGGGGGGCGTCATCCAGCAGTAGATTGACACGAGGGAGGAGCCGATGCGGGTCCACGCGTACGGATCGAATCAAAGCGGAGCGCTCCCACCACAGCGGCCGCCGTCAGCAACAACCGTCGGGGTGGCCTCGCTCCCAACTGTCTCTGGCAGGCATTTGCACACTGGCCCGCAAATTGATATGCGCCCCAGGGAGAGACGGCAAAGTGCCGGGAGTCGTCCCACGTTAGGCAAATGTTGATGTATAGGCGAGGGATTTCCACGAGCGCACGTTTAAGGATGAAAACCGTTTGAACTCAAATAACCTCTGACCCGACGGGACACTACACAGGGGGCACCTTTGCTCTTCCCGCAGCTTAAGATAATAATAATAATAATAATGCGCGTCGTCGACCTTCCGCATGCGAAATCCGCACGGGAATTTATTGCGTTAATAAAAAAAACGGTCCGAGGCGCCGCGCGCGAGAGAGCCGTGGCCCTCAAGGGCTGCCACCTCCGAGATTGCAACAAAATCCCGGCATGCATCACGCGCAGCGGAGTGAATATCTCGCGATGCCCGGGCAGAGGAGGAGGAGGACTTGGGCGTGCATGCATCGGCTTCGGCGGTGCATGATTACGCAATTGACAAAACAGCGGGACGTTTAACGTCTCGGGAAGATGCACAAATTTCCTCAAGACCGCCACTTCACGCAAGAAGGCGATCCCGGGAAATATCAGAACTCGGCGCATTCGTCAATAACGCTGCCCTAAAAGAAAAATAAATCAATCGTAAGTTACGTTTCAGGCCCTCCTTCATAGCTAAATCAGAGCCATTGCATGACACGTTGCCTTTTAGAGCAGTGTTATTGATGGATGTGTTGAGTGCTTTGTTATCTGTGCGTGTGCACAACTGTCGTTATCATCAAACAACGACGTTGGTTTCATTTTCTAGGAAAACCAAGATCAGCGACAGCCCTGCTCCTTGTTTGTTTTCGGGTGTGGCCACGTGGTTGTTTTTCCACCAAAATGATCGTCATCAACCCTCCAGCACCGTAAAAGGATGTCGCATTTGCACAGATGTTATCTGTACGTGGCCAAGCATCGGTGAGATTCGCACCGAAAAAACTCCCTCTGGCCACAGCTGGCTTGAGACTCGACATGGCTGAATTGAACATCAACGCACTGTGCGACGACGTTTTACTGAATCTTCGTCGAGCTGCACGCGGTCGTGCACGCGGGCATCGAGCGAAGCCCCTCCGTGTGACTCGGCGCTGAACTATCCGCAGTGACATCGCCGAGGGCCACAGCGTGCTTCATTCCCATTTCTTTGTCACGGCTGCTTTAATTTGATTTGCTAATCACTTCAAACGACTGCAGAGAAACCCATGTTGTTGTTGTTGTTGTTGGTCTTTAACGGAATGCTGACCTTACTCGACCCCCATCGTTGGTGCGGACTGTTGCGTGCGCTGACATTTGCGCAGTGTTGTGCACACTGCGGCTCTTACCAATGCCTCTGGGTGTGAGTGCAGAGCTGCCAGGGGGTTTTGCCTCTGCTTCCGCGAATCCGATTGAAAGCACTGAAATATAGATACATATATACATATAGATGCGCAGATGGAAACGGGGGAGAGTAATGCAGAAGCAAAGCCTGCAAGGGAATAAACACAACCAAATAAAAATGCTCAAAGTACATTTACCACGCATCGACACGTGCATGTATATACGTACGTTTAAAAGATTCCTGTCTGACACAACATTAGCTCGTGCTTTCTCTCGGCCTCATCTTTTACCAGAATAAATGATTCATGGGAAATAATTTAATTTCCCTGACATTTCCCTCGGCTTCACGCAATTACCTGTCTGGCAATGCGCCGCGAGGGTTTGAGAGGGGAACTTAGGCTGCACACACGTCCTGACAGTGACTCGGCCTGCGTTTAGAGATACCCACGACCCTTCAGGATATTAAATCCTACGGAAGCCGGCCATTGACGAATGCCCCTTTCTGTCCAATTTTGGCCAACAAATATGCTAATGTCCCGATGTCTCCGTCACCGGCGGTGGGGCAGGCCGCACGGCGATGAAGTTCTGTCGTTTCGTCAACGCGTGATTCTTGTCCAGTGGCATGGCTATCGAGAGTACAGGCGGTGCAACTGCACCAGAGCTCATGTGATCAGAAGGGCCCGGGCGCAAGATGGGGGGAATTGTATAGGGAAGCTCCATTTCATTGTTTGCACCAGGGCCTGTGTCAACCACACGACGGCACGAATCTGGCCCTCAGTGTGCGCGTGCCCCTTATCCAAGCTGGTGGCCATCGTCGCTTGAGCAGAGTGGCGCCGTCATCAGCAGCAGCAGCGGCAATCGTTAAACTGCTGCTGCTGCTGCTGTACCACCCCGGGGGTCAGCGGGGCTGTCTCTGTGACGTGCGATGATTTTAGCCTCCACGACAAGAAGGCGTCTTGCAGTCTCGATCCCTGCAGGACCGCCGTCGAAATATCCACGGGGTGAAAACAAACTTCATGTGGAATAATTTTAGCAACATTTGAAGTTTTTCCCTCCCATTGTATATACATGTGGTGTGAGCAGCTTTCGTTTGTGTTCAAGGAAAGAGAATCGTAGTCGTCGTCGTCCGTCCGTCCCTTCTGTCGGGTCTAGAGCTACGATGACGCCGGAACAAATCTCCGTCGTGGTTGTCCCTCGCACCGCCTCCGCACTCCCTCTGGCTGCGTCTGTCCACGCGGTTGTATGCGAGGAATGAGAGAATGCGGTGTAGCCAAAGTGTTAAGTCGATGAGAAGTCCCTTTGGCAGAAACGCGACAGGAAACGTGTCGGCGTTTGTGAACGTGCGCCGTATGCCCCCCCCCCCGCCGCCGCCGTGTCCTCGTGACGAACATCTGGGAGTTTTGGTGTAGCCGTAGTCTCGGAGCGAAGGAAACCCGACACCAGAAGCCACACGTTTGTTACTCTTAATTCCGTAAATGTCCAATTGCTGCTGCTCTGTGTGTCTGCGGATGTTCTCTATATTCCCCGGGTTTGCTTACCCGCCCATACTGGACATATGTGAAAAAAGAGCTTCATAGCTCATCGGATTCCTCCTCCAGTCTAAATAAAGATTCCGATTTTGTACCGCGCGCGGTGTTCGGCACGATGCCTCAAAGTTCGCTCCATGCACTGGGAGCGTCTTCGGGAAGCGATGGAATTGAAAAATCTCCCAGCACGTGGAGTGTCAAACTTCATGCCGAACATCGCGCAGTACAACCGGAGACCTCTTTGGGGTGTGGATATCCACCGGGCGGGCCAGGACCGACCGACCTTCCACGTTTGAGAAGTCACGAAGGTTCAGCTCTTGCTTTGCACTTCACAACTCCTTTGCTGCACTTAACCGCCCCACCATCTCAGACCATTTGTTCAGCACGCAAAACCTTTGAACTATCTGCATGAGAGTTTGCCAGTGTTACCGATGTCAAGTGCGCAGGTATTGTAACTCGCCACAGGCCACCGGGAGCCAGACACTGGGCCCTGAAGTGAGGGGAGACTGAACAGAGGAGGTTTGCCCGCTTTGGCAATTTTCACTCGGGCCCCGTGCCAATCACATCGAGTCTTAAAAATGAGCGCGAGTGCTTCCAATTACTCGTAATTAGAGATTGTGACCCAGCAATGTGTCGATAAATGCATTTGATCAATTGTCGGTGGGTGTGCTGAGGGGCCATGGCCGTTTGCTCACTGCGTTGTGAACCCAGGAGACCTCGGTTGAATTTACCAGCCGGGGCAATCATCGGTGGCAATTTATATCTGAACCGGTCCGGTGCCCCAATTTCAAGAACCCATTCTGACCACCGGTATTGAAGTATGGTGGATCAGCAGTGGATCTGCTGTACATTTACTATTATTAAATGTACAGAAACTAGCGGGCAGCGTTTTTGAAATTTCCTAACTGCAGAAAGTGACACATCAAGGGAGATGGCATCCTGCTTTGGGAAAGTATCCCATGGTGTTAAACCCTTTTTAGGGCTTTATGAGCTCCCAAGTGCAATGGGCAGATGATCAGGGATGGCCCGGGTCTTTTTTACAAAATCTCTTCAAAGGCAGAGAGGTTAGGCCGAGTCCTGCCGCCATGCACTCTCCGCTCGGCTCGCCGGGAAACCGGCTGACAATGCCGCCACTATTTTGGCGGAATCACTACAAATGTAATAATAGTCACGATAATACGAATAATAATGGATGTGTGGAAATGTAACATCCAAATGGAATCCGTATTGACTCTGGTCTTGTCAGCCAGAGCAAACGCGTTCAGAAGCCATCAAGGTCACAAAGATAAAGGCGCGCATGCCATCCGGCGATGGTATCGGCCTGGGCGTCGCGGTTCCAGCAGAGCTTATTGCGATGCAGCGTTTTTGACGGCCTCTTGCGCTGCACGCAGCGGCGGCGTCTTCGGCACGCTGAAGATAATGTTCCGCGAGCCTATGCTTAAGAGCTCCGCGTATCAGATGCGGTATTTCATTGTGGTATAAATACCCCAGCTCACTGCACTTTGGAGGTAAACAATGCCGCTGGAAGGGTTATCTCATTCGTCATGTCGCCCTGCGTCGCCGCTCGTGCAGCCCTTAAGTAAAGGCTCCTCGAGTTGCAAATGAAAAATGCATGACGCCGCGCCGTCGTGTCGCTTGCCTCCTGCTGAACCGGGAGGGCTTTTAAGGCAACATCTCTAGACACGAGTGTTCCACACAGTGTACGTGTACGTATGTACGTTGAACTTCCTTCGCACCGTACGTGGCCAACTGTGGCAATCGGAGGTGCGTGTGAAGGACAACGGACTAAACACAGAAATCCGTTCTAAAGAAATTCGTTTTCAATTTAGATTTACGGGTGAATAGGTCCAGTGGCTTCCTAATAGCGGAAGAAAGAGCATTGAAGACGGCCGGAGAAGCAGCGCATCTGAAAGCGAGCGATGCAGTGGCCGTCTTTGTTCGATATCCATCCAACAGCCGCTGCAAGGATGACCAGAAAATGTGAGAAAATGTTCGCTGTAAATGGAAGCCTCTTTCTGCCCTCGTGGCGCTCGACTCACGGTGACAAACACACAACCTGTGCTCCTCCAGAACGCGCTCCACGCAATATATCCGGCCAGTTGGCTTGGAAGTAAATCGAGCGGCTCGCAATCGGAATGGTTGCGAGGTTCAAATTCTGGTTGGGGGGTTTGCTCGCGATTCCTCCCGTGGTCGAAAATAGGAGTACCGCTCTGTGGGTTGTCTGGCTCAGTGCTGTGAATGGGAGATGAGCACCGCCTCGACGCTCACGTGAACAGGAAATCACTTTGGACTTTTTTTTTTACTTTACTCGGGAACGACGCTCGCTTGGCTTCAGCTGCGCGCGTGTCAGCGGGCGCGTGGTTTGTCAAGGAGCGCGGTCGCCCCGAGTCGCGCGGCGTGGCCAAGGCTGTCGCGGAGCGCGCCTTGTGATCCCATCTCGCCGAGCGCTCGCGATGGAACGCTTCGCTTGCGCCCAGCCACTTGAGCCCAGGGCCGCGAGAGCCGCCGTCGATTTCCCCGCGTTTTGTGCATTTGTCTGGCTTGTTGAGAGAGCGCGGAGGCGGTGGAGATATCAACCCCCCCCCCCACTCCCTTTTTTTGTGCGTCCGAATCTCAACGGGAAAATCGCCTCGGTTCTGGGTGCCGACGTAACGCGTTTGTGAGTCTGGGCGCGCAGCGGCGAAAACAAAAAGGACGGTCGGAGATTGTAATATCCGTGCGAGCTGCGGCTGAATGGCAACGCTTTTATTTACGACTCGAGGACCCTGCGTCGTAGGAGGTTAAGGAGACCCCTCGAGTCGGCCCATTGAAACACCGTCGCAGCATTTAGTGGGGAAGTATCGATTTCTCTTCGTTTTTTTTCTCCCCGCTCGGTACTAAATACGTCAATTGATTCCGGCCAAGTTATCTGACCCCGTTGTTTCTGACGTGCGCGGGTTGAACCGTCTCCCAAAGTGCCGCGGTGTTTGTTCGCCGTTGAGCATTCGGCGCAGTGCTTTGTCATGTTAAAATGAAGCATAATACGTGCAGACTGTGCGCGCAAGGTGTATATGGCACGCTAATTACTCCTGAAGGTTTTTGTACCGCTTGAGCATTATAAGATCATTATTCTTGCAGAATTGGCAGAGGATCGTGATTATCGCCGTACCTTCATAAGGAGACCTGCCAACATTTCCGCAGTGTGTCCTAGACAACCCCCGTACGTTTTGCCACGTGTGCCACGGAATCGACATCCGTGTACGGAGCGCGCGTCAGCGGAACTCTGACGCGCGTGTGAAGCACTGCGCGTGCAGTGCTTCACACGCTGCACGACACAATTTCCTGGCCGCTGATAACATCATTGGTGATGATCTGGGTTTCCCCCAGGTCGACTCAGCCTTAAATACTTGATGCGGTGTGCGAACATTAGCCCTGGGAAGACAAAGGCGCGCGGCCGGTCGTGGTCCAGGCCACACCAACCCCTCGTGCACCGCGACCCCCTTAATCAGTGCTCACCAACAGCGCTTTCCCCAACCGCCTGTATGGCGAAGTGGGGGGTGGCCGATCTTTGTCTTTGTGTGCGCGTAATTCTACTGGGTGGTTAATGGCAGCTGCCCTCCACCCAAAACAAAGGGGCAGAGGAGCGGCGCTCACAACGAGCAGAGTGCCTGGTGGCTCGCACAGAGAGATGTCACGGGAGGGAGTGTCCGCCCTCCGTCTGCCGTTTACCCAGAAACACTCGACGCTTTCAACGACGTCCAAACGGAGAGCCGATGCCACCAGCTCTTGGCGAATGGCAACTGTTGTGATTGTGTATGTACGTCCGAGGTGCTTGGGATGTACAGCTGTGGCACAAGTGCGTAGCTGTCAATCCACCCCCACTCCCAAATCCAATTCTGAGTCCTCTTTTGCCACATCATCTGTCGGAGCCCACAGATAAGGTACAGCTGGCACCCGATCAAAGTGTGTGCGCGCCCTTCAGAGAGCGTGTTCCTCTTGCCGTGTCCCAGTTGCTTACTGGTGGGTCACAAATGCTGCTTTGCATGACAGCGCTTTCTTTTCATGGTGCTTCGCTGCCAAATTGGCGGAATGGGCTCGTGCCATATTCCCATACGCTGGGGAGATAAGGACCTCGGCTGTAAATTATCTCCTCTCGACCTAATTGAGCTTAATGGATGCAACCTGCTGAAAATAAAGGCAGCTAAATTAATAATCTAGTGGGCGATAAAAATCCCGTAACTTTTCTTAACGTAACAATTCGACAAATACGTACCCTTTTAGCTGCGTCGGAGAACATTGACTCAACAAAATCTAAAAATAATTCTGTGGTCCCTGCCGCCCTTAGCGACTGAAACGGAGAAAAGACAAATTTAGTTTTCATTAAAATCTGTTGCGTAACGTGTGCCGGGAGAGAGTAATGTGCACGTGCGTGGGAGCGCGCCGCTTGGCAGGCTCACGGGGCCACTGGGCTGCGCGAGAGCTGAACGTGGTGGCACTTCGACCCCCCCCCCGTCCTGCCCGGTGTTGGGCAGCAAAGGCGTCGTGGGTTGCGGAGCGAAGGAGGCGAGGTCGTCACTGCGCCGCCTCTCTCTCTCTCTCTCATAATACAGGTGGTTTTGTTGGGTTAGATCGCGTAAATATATACATGTGTCGTTAAACCCGCCACCACCCGACACAGCCAACTAGTAAGGGTTGTCACGTCAACAGAACGTGGCCAAATCGTCACTTGTACAGCACACCGGTGTGTTGGAGAGCCAAGCCACAACATTTACAATCTGAGTACGACGTTTCGCCAGTAATTGCAACTAGCTTCATCAGGCGACAGCCAGATTTGTGGATAAATCCTCCTATTTCGTTCCTTAAATAGACGGGTAGATATAATGACAACACTTGTGAGCCCTTCTTGAGCAAAGTGGGCTGAGGGGGGGGGGGGTTCATGGTTGATATTGGCCGTGAAAGCCTACGTGATAAGACTCTCTCTCTCTCTCGTTTCGCACGCCGGAGCCGTCAACTTGTGACGATGCTCGGGTATTACATTCTCAATGGTTTCCATCTCGCCGGTAGACTGAAGTACGCAGCACGTGACCAGTCGCTACATCCCGTAGCGAGAGGTATGATGGACGTGGTGCGCCGGTTTAAATCAAGCGATCTCAGCGAGCGATGCAGAGTCAGGGAGTCGCTCCAAACAAGCCACTTTATTTGCAACAGCGTGTCATTCACATGCCCTCCAGAGAGCGTTCAAATCAATCGTACAAATGTGTATCTTTCTGGAATAAGCTCATTTAGTCACAAACCAAATGTAATTATTAAGGGGTGTTCCGTGCGATCGTTGGCGATGAGGCGGAGAAAATCAACTCTCTACACTCGAGTTCGCGGTTTAATCACGGATGGATGAAGTCTGGATTTGAACCTGGTATCTCAATGCCAACTCATTCCTCATGGGCTGGGCTGCTCCACCCCACAGACCTTTTTCCCCGCACCCCAACCAGGTTATTTAATTGAGATGGTAGGGAAAAGTGGCGTCGACGTGTCCCATCACGCATGTCACCTGGCGACGCTGCGGATAGGATGAACATCCTCCGTGAGTTTGTTTTTGTGTTGAAAACGGAGCGGTGAAGGAGGATCACACGCTGCAGGGAGCGCTTGACATGAAACCCAAAACCTGAGACCAAAATCCCAGAGAGAGGCCTGCGGATTGCGAATCCTCGTACTCTGTTTCAGATGTACCCAGTCGATTGACGTATCGGCTGACGTAATGTGAGTGCCGCGTTTGCTGTCGAGGCCAGGCCCGGCGGCTGACCAGTGACTAAAACGGGGCGAGGGCTCAACTCGTACACGCGGTAACGAGCTGCTGATCCATTGTGACCTTTGCGTGAATCGGAAGCGGTGGCGTTTTTGGCCTCCCACCCACCGGCCTCGGCTGTGTGAAGAGCAACCTGTGCACGACCACAATGCACCAGTGTCGGGTTCACGTGAAACGTATCCAGTGACCTTTACCGGGGGGCCGTGCATTCGGTTACGAGGTAAAGGTTCAACCCTTCCATTGCTTGCTCACTCAACTGCCGGTTGTGAAAGGGCCTCCGCTAGAGGGAGATGTAGAGGGTAATTTGGCCTCCTCTTCCACGCTGGTCACCGGTCTTGGAAGAGTTGGGAGTACCCACACTTTACCCCAGCGTACACAGATACAGTCCTTTGTTCCTGTGCGAACACGCTCAATCAACTCGCGGTTGTGCTCTGATCAGCGCACTGTCTGTTACCGTAAGCTTATTGGGGGTGTAACAATGCGTTTTGTCATCCATTATCAGTTCTCATGTCAGAGAAGCATGCATTGCACCACATGTGCAATATTTGTTCTCGTTTTTTTACAAATAGTATATGTTTTATGTATAATGGGTTCAGGTGAACCCGATATACACTCTAGGCCGCTACACTCACCACATTCTGAAAAAAAAGACTTTGGCTTTTTATATCCAATCGCGACTCTGAATTGCGACAAATCATGGAGTTCCCAGGACTGGTGCCCTTGGTCACTTGTTAGTGGCAGTGGCAGTTTCTTACCCGCTTGTTAACCCACGAAAGCCTCACGGAGTTTCAATAATCCGTTTTTTTCAGGAGGGTCCTGCCAATTTTTCGCAGTCGCGAGTGATGTTGCTTCGTCGAATCACAATCGAGTAATTTGCAGGTATTTTTTTAGTTTTGGGATATTTTGGTCAATACCAGGTACAATGCACGCCTTTTTGTTTTGCTACGTAAGGAAACCAGAGAGTCCGGAGGGAACCCACGCAGGACACAAGGAGAACATATCAACTCCACAGAGAACAGGCACCCGAGTCGGATGTTGAAACCAGGGCCTTCTTGCTGATGCACGAGTGTGACCACCACGCCACCCACTGTGGTCTCGGTGGTGAGGGGCTAGCCGACGTGGCCACGGTGCAAGGTGCGGGGGGGGCAGTGTTTGTGGATAGGGAGCCGAGCGTGCTGGTGTCGGAGACGTGTGTGGCGAGTGTGACCACGACAGCTGATTAACGAAACGCAGCTGTGGCCTTGTGGGAAGGACATGCGGCCATTTTGTTTGACATGCCGAGGACAATGGGTTTAGTAATCCGGCTCGGGTTACGTTGCGATCCTTTTGAGGGTAAAAAAAGAGCAATTTATAACCGATATCTCCTTACTTGAATGGTTAATTAGTATTAATTACACGGTTTTAATTAACTGTAGGAACATGTTTGTTAGCCTCGCCATGTGTCGAACCCATCTGCGTCTCTCGACCCAGCGGCACTGTTTTATCTCAATAACACCTTCGCTAATTCAAATGCTAATGTGTGTTAAGTGCGTCGCAGTGAAGTGTACAAATTAAAATGACATCCTTTTTTAACAATTAAGTCAATTGGCACCTACTCCCCTGTCCACTAACCCCTTTCATTATCCAGAATCTCACACCTTTTAGTAGTGGTGGTCAAGCGAAAATCTACTCTTGCTCTGATAAGAGTCCCTGGTTCCATCCGTAGCACTACCCATCGTGACCATTAAAGAGGTGCCCTCTCTTGATTTAGTTTTCCCCACTGAGCCATTTGAGAAATTGAGTTGGTGGCTCCGTTCCTGCAGCCTCTGGCCTGCGAGCCGCCCTGCGCCTCATGTGGGTGGCTGAAGCTTTGACCCGGGATTTGAGCGGTGCAGGGGGCTCGGTGTCTCTGACACGGCCATTGGCGTTCCCGTAAGCCCCCTGGACCACCGCTAACCGCCACCGCGAGTGACACGGACTCGGCAGTGCCGCCCGCTCCTGCACTGCGCGGCGCCGGAGCCCAAACCCTGGCGCTGCCACAAATCCGAGCCCCGCAATTCCACATGGGTGCTGTTGATGCGCTCGAGATAAATGACGAGAGGCCACCCGTGATTAATATTATACTGTACCCTTTTTTCACACTGCCACATCTGAACCAGCGCAGGATCCCCACGGTACGGGTGGTTTTCCACTGGCTCTTTGCCGTGCTGAGCCACGATCAAACCATAATGCGATGGCTTCACGAGACATCTGAATCTGGCTCGAGGTGAAGCAAGGCCAAGGGATGAGACTAACAATGACACATTCACGCCGTGTGACGTCGGAGGCAGAACTTCACGGCGTCATCGACGTGCGTCACGACTCGAGTGACGTCGGTGGCACAGCTCGGTTTCTGCAGTGGAAAAAAAACAACCGGGATGCTCCTGAGCTGTGCCGGACTGGCTCTGCACAGCCCCGGCATGGCTCCTTTGTGCCAGTGGGAAAAGGAGATACTGTTATCACAGTCTCACACCTGCCTCCTGCCAAGGGACACCCGGCGCCCATGCCCATCGCATTTCAGAATCCTGGCGACAAGGCGGATGCCATCGCACACAGTGCTCAACCGCACGCGGAGCGCCCGTCTGATTGCTCAGCCGCGTGGGCAGGCTCTGGGTCGGAGGCTCATGGCCCCAAGCAAGCCTCGCCACCTAATTACTCGCTTAAGTGCCGGACTGTTATGCGCGGCGCGCGCTCGCTAAAGCCATTTACGTCGCCGGGGTAATTGCGCGCGGCACTTAATGCCCTCGGTTGAAATGGGGCACATGCTTTTATTTGTTGTTATGATGATGATGCGAAGTGATTTCAAAGGCATACGACGGTTCGTTTAGCAGTTAATTTTTTTCAAAAAAAATTTTTGGCAAACATTTTCACTTCCCGCAAAAAAATTTAGTTTCCTGGTTTACCCGGGAAGACTTTCTGAGGCTTATTTTAGGGTGACCCTCCGTTGCGATGTTTAGTAAAAATTCTGATTGTGAAATGTATAAACGGAATTGGTGTCATTCGGATGCCCTGAATGAAGAGGTGAAGGGGTTGCGAAGGACGGTGCAGAAAGAACAACGAGGTCGTTTTTGGAGAGGCGGGGGGTGATAGTTCGGTTTGCATTTCAATTAGCAGTGCCCCCCCCCCCAACTCGGAGTCATTACGTGGCCCGAGTCTCGTTTCATGTTGTTAATGGAAACAAACATTAAATGCGTTAATATTTGTTCAGTCTAGGCACAGAAAATCTTGGGGTTTTTTTCTGTGTATTTCACCACTAAATTGTCCTTTGATGGGAGTTTCTGCTGCAAGATTCGTTAAGCCTAATCGCGTATTGTAAATAATATTGCAAAAATCCAATACAGACCATTCAGTCTATTCCCAGCAAATGTGCTGGACAGAAAAAAAATCGTGGTACAGTTAAGATGATGTCACTGATTATGTGATGCCTCCCGGCCAATTACTGTACCAGGGTCACATATTCTTGCCACTGTGGATGTTTTGTCAGCCCGGAACAGCCGTCACACAACACAGCGCCACAGTGAACACACCGTCACGTGCTGCTGAAACCATGAGTACAACACCGCCTTCATTTAACCTGCCGTCACATCCCCTTCCTCAAAAACATTTCGAGAATTTTGAGGGTGGCAGAGGAGTTAGCTGCTTTATTTGTGCTCTGAGCCACAAATGTCAGTGGCATGGGTTAGATACCGGTCTTTTAATCCGACACTTCCAGCAGCTCCAAACGATGCGCCCGGTCGTGCAGGCATGGTCGCTGTATGCACACAATGGCCTACTTGGCATGACATTTGTTTTTAGGCCCTTTGGATTACGATGACATCATTCATGGCTTTGCCACAGCGAAAGCCAGGATACTTTTTTGTAAGAAATGCGTGTCGTGATTTTGTATTAATTTACCTTGAGCCGAATACATTAATTTTATATAGGCAAATACATGTTTGATGACTTCATGAATAACAATTGCAATATGTAATGCATATAGTACTTAGGCCCCTCATAGCCTCAGCCCGGCCCTGCCTACCACGTGGTGGTGGTGTCGTTTGACGTTAATGAGGAGCGCCGCTTTTCCTTCCGCTGTGCAAGGGCTCTTGCCTGCTCCACAGGAGCCAGGCTGACACGGGAGCCGTGACTGCTGGCTCGGCGGTTACACGTGGACTCACATTGCCCCCCTCCCAGCGCACGACGGGGACCGGGAAATAAGTGTCTTGTGGGCAGCATGTGCCCCCCTCTCTCAGCCCTTGGGAGCACCACGGGCACGGGAACACGCTCCTCTCTCCCTACAAACACGCCGATTTCGACGCGCCGTTATTTTCCCTGTAAAAGGTGCGAGCGGGAGGGAAGGGGGGTAATAATGAAACAACAAGAGGCCGCGTGTGCGTCCACGACAATTGCCGTAGCGGAGCAGCAGCTGCAGCAGCTGCAGCAAGCAGCAGCAGCTGCAGCAGCAAGCAGCAGCTGCAAGCAGAAGCAGCAGCAGCAAGCAGCAGCAGCTGCGGTAGCAGCAGCAAGCAGCAGCAGCTAGAGGCAAGCAGCAGAAGCAGTCGCCCACGCGAATCGATGGTGACGTCAGCGTGAGTGCAGGGCAGCAGAGGCGGACAGTGCCCCCCCCCCCCC
>CM025627.2:11120690-11150086 GCA_014621495.2 Entosphenus tridentatus
TCTACGCGCGCGCTGCAAAGGTTGCACGACAAGTGAGCTGCGTGCACCGCTTGGGATGACTCGAGAAATGCGGCGAATGGAACGACTTTGCATCAATAAGACGTCGGCGGGTGGCAGCTTCGTGTGGGGCCGCGGCGAACGGTCTCGGATGCAAATTGAGTGCCGGTTTCCGCGCATGGCTCGCCAGCACGCACTTCGCACCAACGCCTGCCCGTGTGTGGGGAGATCCGCTGAATTAAAACAAAATGTGGAATAATTAACAAAAATAATAATGAAGTGAGCCACTTCACGGATGCAAGCGCAGTGTTAAATAATAAAGTGATGATAATGAAATGTTATTTAATAAATAAATATATATAAATAAGATGACAAGTATTTTTGGTTCTTTCGGTAAAGTCACGTAGAAGAGAAATAATAAATAATAAAAATAAAACAAAACAATACAATTCTCCGACGTTTCGATTGCAACACAAGCAATCATCATCAGGTGTGAAAACCACAGAAAGAAAATTTGAAAAACGTGGTTTTCACACCTGATGATGATTGCTTGTGTTGCAATCGGAACGTCGTGAGAATTATATTGTTTCATTTGTATTATTTTATTATTTCCCTTCCACGTGACTTTACCGAAAGAACCAAGAATATGAATCCCTGCAGTCACGAAAGCTTTAAATAGAAAGATGACAAGTGCTTTATTTATCAAAAATGCCTTTCACAAATATTCCAAAGCAGAGCCCTCTCGAATGAGACGTTTGAGAGCGAGAGCTGTTAACCTGGCCAAACATTCGTGTCTCTCTGCTGTTCTTCAGGAATGTTGCCCTGCTCTTACGCGAACGTCCACATTTGGCCCTGCATGCCGGACATTCAGACTGATCGCAGACACTCGCACACGACCCTCGTCGTTTCCGAGTTTACTCGCAAAACGCGAGCTGCATCTGGACGCAGTCACACCGCACAGTGTCATTACACCCTTTACCCAACGCACCCTCGCCCTCCAAAAACCCCCACCACCACCACCACCAAAAACCACCCCCTCTCCTACACAAACACCGTCTCACACCGACTCGAATCATCCATCCTCCCCTACCCCCTTCTCCACCGAGGATGCTGCCATCCCCATCTGCAGCCGCCGCCGCTCGAGTTAAAAATAAACCGGTGCCGAGACGGTGCCGAGACGCTCCCTGGCGAACGCGTTGGCGCTGCTCTGCCGCTCGGCCGTTGCTAGGATGCAGATCGTGTACAGCTCTGTGTGTGTCTCTGTGTGTGTCTCTGTGTGTGTGTCTGTGTGTGTGTTTCTGTGTGTGTCTCTGTGTGTGTCTCTGTGTGTGTCTCTGTGTGTGTGTCTCTGTGTGTGTCTCTGTGTGTGTCTGTGTGTGTGTCTGTGTGTGTCTTTGTGTGTGTGTGTGTCTCTGTGTGTGTGTGTGTCTCTGTGTGTGTCTCTGTGTGTGTCTGTGTGTGTCTCTCTGTGTCTGTCTCTGTGTGTGTCTGTGTGTGTCTCTGTGTGTGTCTCTGTGTGTGTCTCTGTGTGTGTCTCTGTGTCTGTCTCTGTGTGTGTCTGTGTGTGTCTCTGTGTGTGTCTCTGTGTGTGTCTCTGTGTGTGTGGGGGGGGGTGGTGTTTGCGGATCGTGTCTGTCTCTGTGTCTGTCTCTGTGTGTGGGGGGGTGGTGGTGGTGTGGTAGTTCGCGCACTGCGCTACACCGGTAACGATATATCTGAACCGGTCATGGGGACTCTCCCTAGGTCGACTCAGCCTAAAATGAGTACCTGGTGCGGTCTGTAAACATCGCCACTGGGGAAACAAAGGTGGCGTGGTGCTGGCCACCCACCCCCTCGTTTGCCGTGTCGGCCTTCATAGGTGCTTGCTAACATCACTCGCACGAAAAGGCTATACGGGGGATCTTTGTCTTTGTGGTATGTGCAGGACTCACGGCCCCCGTGCCATGCTGTTGCAGAGACTGCTGCGTGGGTGGCCGCGTGCTCTTTATTAATGAGACATTTAGTTTACGTGGTGACCCGTGTCGTTTTACGAAGAGAGCTCGCAACAACAACAGCAGCAGCAGAGGCAGCTGCAGAGGCAGCAGCAGCAGCAACGAGAGAGGGAAAATGGAATTTAAATCGAGAGCGAGAATTAAAGAAAAGGCGCGGGGTTGTCGTTCATTCATAGCCGGTCGCTACATTGTGAAAGAGAGTCCACGGAATTGCCGCAGCTTATTACTGATGGGCTTTTGTGCGTCGTCCCGGGTGAACGCTTGCCCTGCCTCGTCCTGCAAGACCGACAGTGGCGCTCACGAGTGACTGGCTCACAGGATGCTCGTGAAAGACGCCACAAGTGCGAGCAGCATGACTGTGCAGGCAGCGAGGCTTGGTGGATCGCCGCACAGATCTCGTGTAAAACTAATTTCCCTGGCTCGCCAGGAGAAGGCGGTAGAGCAAGTAGACTTATCGACATTTACTTCCGTCTCTGTACAACCTCGCACGCGAGGGTTTTTTGCAGGTGCTCTGATTTCCTCTCAATTGTATAAATACTCATAACTTGTCTCAAAACATTTTAAAATTTAAAACCCAATGCAGGACCCTTCTGAAAGAGTGTCCGATAACTCAGCGTGCTTCTCCTGGATAAATGATTGAACGTCATTTTTATATTTTTTCCCCATATCTGGATTCTTTCATGCTCATACATTTTTATTGAAATATAAATCCTCAGCATCCCGTGTTACCTTTTATATTTCGTTTTTAAATCACGTTTATCCGTGGTCTGAAGTAAACGTGGCATGAGCTTGCAGTGCACATTATTCTAATAATCATAATTCGTAATGTACAACTAATTTCGAGTTAAAGCTTTCGTGACTGCACGGATTCATATTCTTGGTTCTTTCGGTAAAGTCACGTAGAAGGGAAATAATAAAATAATAATAATAATAAAAAAAATTATTAGAAGGCAAATAATAAAATACTAAAATTTTATTTTTTGTTTTCTTTTCATTCTTTTCATTCTTTTATTATTTCCCTTCCACGTGACTTTACCGAAAGAACCAAGAGTACAACTCATTGTCAAGCCACCGGTGGATGAGGGCCTTCCCACGCCATGTTGGTCATGGTCTGTTTGACCATACTTCACCATGCTGGTCAATAAAGGGGTGGTGGTGGGGGTATGACTGGTCCAGATATCCCTTGACACTGATGTCAGCTGAAGCTAGCAATCAAATTCAGGACACTGGGTGGATAGCACAATGCGCTACCCACTGCCCCACCTCTCCACCACTTGACTTCATTAAAATCGGCGACATTCAAACCGGACGCTGTGCAGTATTTTGCCCGCGTTGCACTCAGTGTTTGGCGTGGCTCGGAGAGTCGCTGCACGGAGAGTCGGTGCACCCTGCAAAGACGTCTCAACGCGCGAATCTCCCGCCTTGTTTTTATTTCCACTCGTGCGCCGGTCAATGCCGAATTGGGTTTGCTCGCGCGTGAACACCACCGCTGCACTCGCGCTTTCGGGTTTATTTGCCCCCGTCGCCACACCTGTGGCTCGCGTGGAATTCTAACAAAGGCTAAAATAAATCAACCTCCAACACTCTATCTATTTGCAGATTCATGCGAGCTTCGCCTTGCAATATCTTCCACAAACATTGCTTGAGGGCGCCGCGGAGGAAATGAATTGCGGAGCCGAACAGGGAGGCAAAACGCCGCGCTGGCCTCATGTTACTCTCATCTCGAAAAAGCGATTTCCGCAAAAGCCACCCTCGTTTGTTTCTCGACGTGCGGAGCGCTGACGCCGCCGTGTTTGCGTGACGGGGCAGCGCTCCCTGACACAAACACCATCGCGGCAGGGACACACCTGGCGCTCCACCCCCCCTCCCCCCGCCTAATGTGTAACAATAGTGCTGTAGGCATCATGTCACAGAGACGAAAAGACTACACGGGGAAATTGCTGAGAGATTTTATTGCGTGGGATTTCTCCACGTCTTTCAAGTGGCGTTTTAAAAACAAATACTACTTTACTCGTTCAGAGGTACCAGCCAAAGGTACACGGCTGTGAAACCAAACAGCCTGGCGAGTGAGGGCACACGCTGGTTGCCCAGCACTGTGGAGGCGAGGGTTGGAGGATCGTGCACGTGAACCCGATGGCGTGACCCCGGGGTGCCCAATAAACGGAGGTAGAAATCGTAATTTGTTTACTTGTTTTTGGCGACTCCGTCCCAGCGCGCACATCAACGCCGCGACCCACCAGAAATCAGTCCTCTCTCGTTCTTCACCAAGCACCCGTCGTTGTCAAAATTGCCGTAGTCATAAGGGGTCGTCCATAAATGACGTCATGCACCTAGGGGAGGGGGTCAGACATTTGTGACGATGTGTGACGATGGGGGGGGGTTTGAGAAATGTGACGTCACATAAAAATGCGCAAATTTAAATATAGACAACACGTTCTACTTAATTAAATATACTTTTTAATACATGTTTTTTCCTACAACATCAGAGTGCAGCGCCACATTAAATATGCACTACAATGACAATAGTTTATTACGATTTGAAGCATGTTTTATTTTCAAAATGGAAATATGGTTTTTTGGGGGGAGGGGGGGGGCAGAGCTTTGTGACATCATATTTGAGGGGGGGTCTGACTTTTTGTGACGCCGTGTGACGAAAAGGGGGGGGGGGTCAAAAATCGCGTGACTTCATTTATGGACGGCCCCTTAACAGAACTTTGAAAAATATGTTTACTTTAATTTTATTTTCTACCTACGTGACTTTACCGAAAAAACCAAAGAGTATAGATACCTGCAGTCATAAAAGCTTCAAATCAAGATAAAACTTTGAAACTCTGATTAGCACATCGTGTAGAGCTCGTCGAGAGAAACAGATCGCCGTAGCGTTCGCCTTCAACAGACATAAAATGACGTCTCAGCGCAGTTTGTGCGAGAGGCCGGGGGCTTGTGGGACCCCGGGGTCCCGCCACAAGGTTCAAGTCATCTTGTGAAACTCCCTTCCCGTGAGCGTCGACCAGAAGCCATACCCCGGCTCGCCAGGAGGAGGCAGCAGCACAGCGAAAATGTGGAACCCGCCCGTTCCGCCTGTATGGGATCGAGCGTTTCCCCCTCGTGCGCGTGGGGTTTCTCCGAGTGCTCCGGCTTCCTCCTGCATGGATTGGCCAAAAACACCTTGAAACACCTTGAAACACAGAGGAACGCAGAGCTTGGCCAGTTGTTGGCACCGGCTCCTCCGAGCCGTCCCCTCACGACGAGAGTGACCGAATTCTGGGCGCGTTCCAAGTTGCAATTTAAGAACGTGTACCTTGGGGCAGTTATTGAAGGCAGACCGTGGTCAAAATGATGAAATAAAGATGCGGATGAGAGGGACTATGGATGACTTTTGGGAGGCTAAACTTGAAATGAAAATCAGTCGAAGCATAATTATTTAAAATTAAATGATATCTTTACAAACACCCTGTATAATCAAGTCTTTGGGCTTGAAAATAACTGAGTGTGTTGCCGAATGACAGTTTCATTAAATCTCTCATCTCTGTGACCTACTTTTATACGCGATTTAGCCGGAGGATTATAATTCGGATGTCGTTTTAATTGTGATTGAGCCTTGCTTCGGTTAATGCTTTGTTTGCATCTGTTTCCGCCATTGACGCGCGCGGACGTGTGTCGCCTCATTCATCACTGTGAGCCGCACGCGGTCGCTGCGAATACCGATTCACACCAGCCAGGGAGTACGTGACCTGCCGGTCAGCCAGCAGCCAGCGTGATGCTGCTACATAGCTACATCTATGTCACGACACATATACCAAGTGACACTTCAGTGTGCAAAGGGCCAGAGACTCTAACAACAATGAGGCCATTTATATATGCAAGGTACCCTCATCGAGTCCTCAGAGACTTTATTTAGGACGGTTCTGAATTGGGATGTTTGGCCATTTCCTTTGTAAAGGCCGTTTTGGCTGAAGGTAATGAAGGCTCTTTAAGGTTCATTTTCAACGCTTGTCACTCATGGAGTCAGACTAAGGCACTTATAGTTCAGTGGTAATCTTAGCCAAAAGTCACAGTGATCTCCTGCTCAAACGAGCGTTGCGAGTGGTCTGCTCATCTCCCGCTTACGTCCCCTGAAGCAGTGGTGGAAAATCTACACATTTCTATAGCAGATGCGAGTCGGCCCATAGGACAACGACTGTTGACATTGCCACAGGTGATATTCAACTTATCGACCCGAGAGGGATGATGGGCTTAGTCAAGCCATGGAAACGGATTTGTTGCCTCGCATTCCATCACCGAGCAGCCACGTGAGCGGTGAGAATGTGGAGGCTTCGTTGTTAATGCCCCAGGCGAAGAGTTGCAGCTTCGATAGAAGCGTAGCGGCGGGGAACCACCTGGTGTTGTTTTTAGTTTTGATTTTACTCCTCGTGTGCTTCTGTTACCTGCGAGAAACGCCTGCGAGTCTGACGACTCTTCGTCAAGAGGGCCCTGCCTTGTTTCCTTGGCCAATTCCACATTGGGTGAATTCGACCATCTACAATTTGGCATCGCGTTTTGATTCTTGATTCAGTGTTGTGTTTGCACTGTGCTGAATGTGGCTCTCATCCAGTAGTGGATCAGACGCGAGAGCTGTGTGCACGGGCGTGTGCCAGTGTGGTGAATGCAGTTGCCTCTGCTGCTAGTGGCTGCATAAGTCGCGCGAACCCAATTAATTCCATGCGGCGTACACACAAAAAAATTAACCCGTAAAAACAAAGTTTTTCACTATAAATCCTTTATATGCGTGGCGGCTGGAGTCCTCTCGTCCTCTGGCTTGAGATGGCTGCCACCTATGGGTCAGATGATTGCCTGCCACCATTAAGCAATTGGTAATTAAATATAAAAAAAAAATTGCCTAAAAAGTGTAACATTTAGGAAAAAAAAATTCACGAAAATGCATTGTCACGCACAACAAGTCTGTGTGCAAAATGTCAGCTCGATTGGATCACGGGAAGTGGGTTAAAAAACGACCGAAAGATTTGCACGGTCGTAAGCGAGCAAGCAAGCGCGCAAGTGAACTTAATATAAAGGATTTAAAAATACAGTCATTCATGACGAGCAAGTCTGACGCAAGGCGTGTAAATCGTGAGCGAAGGAATGGATTTCATTCGCCGAATCGATGACTGAGCCAGTGGTCGGCTTCAGCAGGAGCCGCGTGGTGAATAGTTTTTGAACTGCTGCCGGAGAATGATCAGAGCGGTCAGTGGCGTGTCCGTGCGGTCCGCGGTTTTAGATTGGTAGCCACAGTCGCGCTGCGGGCTATAACCAACCCGCATCGACCGGCGTGCTGAAGTATGGAAAACCAGCCCCACCGTGACTGACACGGCATGCGGCGGAGGCCTTCGCCTAGCAGCAGGGGACTGACAAAGAAGGAAGGGGCTTGTGCATGATTAATGGCAGTGAAGGTCTTCCCACGCGAGGATGCCGCAAGCATCTGCGCGCACACGCCACGTGTCCCCAGGCGCGCTGGCTGTGCAACAGGCGGCTTCGCGCTCAGGGCCCCATCACCTCCGCTGCCTCTGCTGTGAAATCACCGACATGAAGAGAGCAGCAAATGCTTCCAAATAACAACAACAACTGCTCGTGCTGTAAGCCACTGTGCGACCCACGCACAAATCCATAGCGAAGGCTTAAATTCACGATTGCCATTCCTATGCCGGGGGGGTGGGGTCAATAAATGTTTGCGTAAAGGGCTCCTGTGATCAGAAATCGCATCTGCTGCGAGGGCTTTAGCAGCTTTGCAACGGAATCTGTAAAGTCACACTCGCCCCAACAACAGCGCAGGTAATTGGCTGTGGAATTGCGTTGATGAGCTTGCTGCTTTGTCAAAATGCAATTTGCGTCGTGCATTACGAAAGCTTTCCCCAACGCACGTGTGTGCGTACCTGTGTTCTCAATCGCAGTGTGATGTGTTGACAATGGTGATGTTGTGGCCAGTGCCTTGCGACCAAAACATCCGGAATGTGCGTGTTTCAGAACTTAATTGGGTTTTTTAATCCTCTACTGTGCAGCCAGCAGCGGATTTACCATGGCTGATGATGATGAAGCAGCGAATACAACAAATACCATAACCCACGGCTAAATGCGGTGCCTTTTCTGTCCACACATTCTCATCGCATTTATGTTTCACCAGAAGGTGGCAGACGTCCACGCAGCCATTGGTGGTACCGTACTCTGCGGAGTATGAGATGCACCGCAAAGTAAGATTCGCCCTAAAACGGGTATCAAGGATCAACGACGTTGATGCACATCTGGTCACGCGCGCGCACACACACGACCCTTGCTATGATGCTCTACGCACTCCAAACTCGGGCTTTAAAACAGGGTGGTCGGAGCGTTTGTGGTCATGGCATTACGTTAGTTCTTCTCGCGCTTGTTTACAAAGAGGCTCCCGGCAGCTGAAACGAAACGTCGGACACAATTCCAAAACGAACACGACCCCAAAAATACAACAGAGAAACCCGCTGTCGTTTTACTGTTCCTGTTGCTCGTGTTGGTTTTAGTTTTGTGCCGAACGTTGTTGTTTTGATTTGTTGGCGGTGGCTGATGGTGACGATCAATCACGAATAATAGTCACGTGGTTCCGCGTGCGTTGGCGCTCGCTGGAAGTAAACACGACGGGAGTGATCATCGTGGCGCTACATCGGCCGCATCATCGCGGGTTCGTTCTGACACCACTCGTCGTGTCACTGGACCCGGTCAACGTGTTCAGGGCTCATAGTTTAAACCCTTGATGTGTCTAAATGTTTTAAATGGTAAAACAAAGTTTAGTTTTACTTTTTAAATCATTTGCTTAGATTGAGCAAACCTTGCACTCCTATCGTGTTTTCGTATTGTTTGTTCTAACTTTCTGACACCACCCTACTGGACATGTGTGAAAAAGAGCTTCATAGCTCATCGGATTCCTCCAGCATAAATCGAGATCCTAATTGTGATTCTGAAATGTGTGTCCCAAGCGAGAACACACAAACCAGCACGCGTGTTCCATCATCAGTGAGCAGTGAGTGAATTGTGTGTGAGTGAGCAGTGAGTGAATTGTGTGTGAGTGAGCAGTGAGTGAATTGCGTGTGTGTGGGCAGTAAGTGTATGATTGGTGTGTGCATGAGTTAGCAGGAAGCAGTGTGATTCGTGAGCAGTGTGAGTGATTCGAGTGTGTGTTTGCGTGTGATAGGGCCACTGCGCGTGCCATTTGCGAGCGGGCAGTGATTTTCGGGTGCATTTGCGTGTGATTTGCGTGTGATTTGCGTGTGCTTGGTGTGCGTTAAGTGCGTCAGCCTGTGGAGAGTACCTCTTTGGGCGGCTGGTGCGTTGAATGCACGTCTAACATTGTGCGTCCACGTGTAAAGTGGAGGGGGGGGGGTCCCACCGCACGTGTCACGCGCTTGCAGTGCGCGTGACTCGAGGGGGCGTCTCGCGTCGAGTCTTGTCGGTGACGACGAGACGGCCCGTCGCAGCGGACTCGATCGACCGAGAGAATCTCCCCCTCGCTGTTGCTGCCTTCGCGTCTCTCCCTCCCAGGATCGTGCTTCCTGGGCGCGACGCACATCATCCCCGTGAAGAATGAGGAGGGCGATGTGGTCGTCTTCATCCTCGACTTCGAGGAGGTGTGCGATGCGGAGAGCCCGGAGCTGGAGAGCCGGAACCAGCGCGCCATGGGCTGGGCCAAGTTCCCCACGTGTGAGTGGGCGCACGCCTGGCACGGGTGGGAGAACAACGAGCTGAGTGTGGCGGGGGGGGGCAGCGGGGGAGGTCGCGGCACGAGTGGCGCAGCTATCGAGTGCGCAGGCAGTGCAACTGCGCAGAGCCCCCCCCCTTCCCCCAGTGACCAAAGGCTCCCCCAGCCACGGGCGCTACGAAGGGGGGAGGGAATGGCACAGGGTGGTGGGGGGCTTGTTCCGAATTTAATTCCTTGCACCGGGAGCCATGATGACCAAAGTAGACCAGTGGGCGGCACCGTTTGACCAGCGTGGGAGAGGGATGGAGGCTCCACGGCAGGGGAGTTGGGGCTGGAGGGGAACGTGCTCTCCACTCTCTCGTGTGACGAGCGATGCTGTTCAGGCGACTCTGCTCAAAGCGTCGTGCATTGCCACAGGGGTAGCTCCAGGGCTGAATCTGTCTGGGTCAGCTACGGGGAACTATTTACACGCTCTGCACACCGCGTCCAGCACAGCACTCGCTTCATCTGTGGTCACTCGTCACGGCGCCTACACGAGTCCAGCATTTAATTAATAACAGTGTCGGTCATGGGGTCTGTTTGACCATACTTCACCACGCTGGTCAGTGCTGGCCGGTTAATCGGGGAGGACAAGGACTGGTTCAGATATCACTCGGCGTGCTGATGCCAGCCATGGGCGGGAATCATCCGCAGGCCTCCTGGTCGATATCGAGGGCCCACAGCCATTGCCGCTGATACATTTGGGGAAGACGCAACTGGTGTGGCTGTGGCTCGCGCGACTCGCCAGGTGCGGAGCGGCGCTCAGCGTCGTCAGTGCCGGCTCGAGTTTACCGCAGATGCCGCACTTTCAGTGGCGCCGAAGTGACACGCCGACAGTGACACGCCGACAGTGACACGCCGACAGTGACACGCAGACAGTGACACGCCGACAGTGACACGCGGTGCCCAGTCAGGATGTGAGCAGGGCGAAGGCAAGAGGGATGTGCGCCAACATTGGGACAGATCTACATGAACGTTTATTGTCGAGCACTCTGTTTAGCCAAAGGCTCAGTTTGTCCTCTTAGAGGCCAGATTAGATTAAGAACGCGCATCACTTCCAATAAAGCTTCCTCTTTTTTTGACAACGTGGAATAAGCTCGCCGCCGCCACTGACAACAACAATGACAATGTCTGTATCGTCTAAATGTTTCGTTCGAGAAGGTCAAATGAGCTTTGAGAGGGGGGGGAGTTGTGTTTTTCAGAATCATAATATTTAGAGTGGAGGAATCCGATGAGCAATAAAGCTCTTTTTCACAGATGTCCAGAACGTGACCAGGTGAGGCCCACTGAGCTGTTCGCTTCTTTTTCATAAGCGACCTGGCCACAAATGATAGCTCAACGAAGTGGCTTTCCATCATGTGGACATTTATAGCAGCCAAATACTCCAAATAATCTAGACGCGTTGTGCTGGGCCAAGTGAGAGCACGCACACGCCGGAGAGAGAGGAGATATAGGAGCCCGAGAGGAACTAGAGAGGAGTGAGAGTGCATAGCCTGGCCCGGGGTCGACGAGGTCAAACGCAGGAGGATACAGTAACCAGGGCTCAACAGCAACGAGCCCCAGGGGTAACGCGTGGACCCCAGCACCGACAACGATCTCCAGGGGTAACGCGTGGACCCCAGCACCGACAACGATCTCCCCAGGGGCATCCAGGGGCAGCCGGGGCAGCACCAACGAGTCCCAGGGTGGTGTCGGGGGACCCACCGGCACCATTCACCGAGCGCTGACACTGCACCTTGCGCGACGCTGGGGCCACATCGCCCGCACATCGCAACATCGAATATCCTCTCCCCCCCCCCTTGAAAAAAGTCACCTGTCCACGGCTCGTGTTCAAGTTATTCGAGAATTAGTTGACCCTAGATTAAACTTATCCGGCCGATTGCTATAATTCACCCCTGCCATAGGAATGTGGATTTCCATTGACTCACTCGGGGTTATAAAGAGGGATGAGCGATGGTCCACATGCTGTTGAGTGGGAGCTCACACTTTAGTATCCGAGTTCTTCACATCCTCAGAACAACTATTTATAACAATAGCTATACTGATGTAGCTGTCAATTAGCCTGGTCGCCATGTGCTCTTGCGAGTAGAACGTGTAACAAGGTAGATTCATTAACATCGCCCTCGGTTCTTCTCTCCCGCTTTCTGCACGGGCAGAAACGTAGCGCGGCTGCTGCTGCTAAGTCAGCGTGATGAGAAAGTTTTCTCCGGATTTCATTCTAATCGTCTCCTTGTCCGCGGCGGTCTCGAATTTTAATAGCCTATAACCTTCCAATTACAGAGAAATGTGTACGGCGGCAGCGTCAAAGACCCTTTCCGCTGCAGCGGGAACATTCTGCCCGGAACGGGCGCGAGACGCGGGGAGCCGCTGGCAGGAATGCCAGCGCGGTGTGCCGCTCGGGGGAAACGTTTCGAGATGTCACTGGGATGTTACGAGCGGCTGATCAAAGATTAGTGCGAGACTGAGAGGGGAAAACACGGCAACGCCGCTTGGGTTACATTAAAGTAGCGCTAAGTTAGAACGGGCGGCTTTAATCGGAGGTCGCGTTGAGATGTGAAGTGATCCATGCAGCTGACGTTTTAAAGTCTCAATCTCATTTCTTTGTGAGAAACTACTTGGCTTGGTTTGAGAGAATGTGTAAATGTTCACCTGTTTGTTCACCAGGACCCACAGCTGCGTGTGTAGTGTTGTAGTGTGTAGTGTTGCAGTGTTGCAGTGTGTATGTGCGCCCGTGTGCGTGCGTGGTTTAGTCAGGCTCGTTTTCGGAATGTGTATCTTACGTCTGTAAGCATTCGGACAATTACATTCTGAATGGATTAATGTGTGTACAGAGTGTCTAATTAAATGTCTAATTAATTTTCGACAATCGCATTGTGGTTGTGTGATGCACACACACTCACATTCATGAACATTGTGGCGACTCAATGAGACCTACTGTAAGTGATGTGTGGAGTGTTGGAGGCCTGCAGGTGCATTTTTACCTTACCCGTTTTCACCAAACATGATGACTTAATCACCAGAATGTGTCCGGTCTCGTCAGATATCAGAAGCTAAGCAGCGTTGAGCCTGGATAGAGCTTGGATGGGCATAAAACACGGGTGTTGCTGTCGGCTTTGGTGGCGTGAAGTCAGCCGAGGGCCGTGCAGCAATATGTCTCACGCTACAATATCTATGCTACCCACGTGCACCAATCCGCACGACTGACGTGGCGACATGCGGTCAGATGCTGGGCATCCGTGCAAAAGAGCTTCATAGCTCATGGGATTTCTCCAGGATGAGCAAAGATTCTGAAACAGCCCTCACCGCCTCCGGCAAGCGGCCTCAGCGCCGCGGGTGCCGAGTCCCACGACGCCGCTCACCACCGCCGCCCTTTCCCCGCAGATTCGGGGCTGCCCTTCCGGCTGGGGCTCCCGTCCCTCCGCGCGCTCTCCGGCAGCCGGCGCTCGCTGTCCCGCCGCGACCCCGAGGCCGCGGTCGCTTCGGCCCTGAGCGGCGGCGGCGGCAATGGCGGGGAGAGCCCCGAGTCGATGGCCATGGTGTCGAGCGTCAGCCGCCACCGCTGCTCCGGCAAGGGCTCGGACGCCGAAGTCACCACGCCGCTCAACCTCAGCCCGGACGCCGTACCCACGCCCGGCGGACAGAAGGCGGCGGCGGCGGCGGGAGAGGAGTCCGGGTCGCAGGCCGAGATGGAGGTGGGGCCCTATCCGTTCCTCCGCTGGAACCGCGACCGCCTCGCCGTGGGCCATCCCCTCAGGGGCTCCAGCTCCAGCCTCACGCGCTCCAGGTACCGTCTCGTCGCCATGGCTGCCGTTCCCTTCTTTTCTTGACCCATGCAGTTCACGTCTTGATGGCGTTTTTCTGTTCTGGTGAGTTTTTCTCGCCCATACGGATTCGATTGAAGTGAATGTTCTACGAAGGCGGCTGTGTTGGTCACCCTCCGCGTAGCAAGAGCAGCTGAGCTCTGATTTCATGACCACTGTTGTGATGGTGACACCACGCAAATATTCCGCCTTCTCCAACATCGATTCCCAAAGGCGCTCGCCTCTAATGTGGCCATCAGATTGTGGGGACAGAGAATTGGTCCGTTACTGTGCACCTGTGAGTGTTATCTCTACTTTTTATGGCCGCGAGATATTCTCTGGGCAACATGAGAACAGGCCAAACGTCTCAATGCAGAACCCTCTTCAAAAACTCTTGTGAGACTCTCCTGGGTAAATTCATTCACATATATAGTCATTATTATTATTATTACTTGAGTCGTAAAAAAATCTACACAGCTATGTTCTATGTACTGCATGTTGAACTCTTTTCGCACCGTACATAGCCAATCGCGCAAATCGAAGGTGCGGGAGAAGGGCAACAAACTGCAAAAAGCAGCTCCACAAAAATTATTTTTCAATCTGGATCTTACAAATGCATATCTCCAGTGGCTTTCTAAGAAAGAGCGTTCCAGGTGGCCGCAGAAGCGCGCATCTGAAAGCGCGCATCTGAAAGCGCGCGACGCAGCGATGTCGCGGCGCGCGGGAACCACCGCTGTGAAAACGAGCGCTTCTCAGCAGGCTGCTCACACGCGCGCCGTCCGTTGTGCCAGGTCACGCGAGAGCGTGCGGAGTTTACGACGAGCTTCCTCCGTCGACGACGTGGAAATTGGGGCGTGGGGCGACAGGGTCAAACGGAGCTTCCACACCCGCCACTCCAGCTCCGGTAAGCGATCACATCATTAAACGTAATTTTTTGAGAAGAGTTTTTTTTTTTAGCTTATCCTTTCATGGTTATTCAAGCGATTTGACATTAAATTGGACGGATGATGTCGGTGGCGTGCGGATGAACAGGAGGTTGCGCGCGCGCGTTTTGATGGATGACTGGATCACGGGTGATTGTCTCTCTATTGGGCCGCTGTAAAAGAAGCTATTGGAGTAAAGTTCACCCGGGGTCACGCGGTAAATCGTAGCCGTCATCAACTCGTCCCCCGGCAAGCGCCACTCCGGTCCGCGCCGAGACGCGATGGGTCAGCGTCGTGCGACGGCACTTTTTTTATTCCACCCGGTATGCACCGGGGGGGAGGGGGGGGGGGCGCTGTCAATCCATCAGCCTCGCTGGGGACAGCGTGAGCACGGTGACAGCCCCGGTGAATGAGCAGAGAAATGTGGCCCATTTCACATTATCGGAATCAGCCGCGCGCGTCAAAGGGACTACGTCTGACTGATGTAACTTGTGCAATGCTAGGGCGGCACACACCGCAGGCACGTTCACTTCAAAAGATCCTTATGCATTGTGGCTCGACTCTATTAATAGTCCGTATCATGGCTAGTCGAGTTAAAGAGGGCATCACGGCCAGTGCCGTTGATGCCACCGCACCTCGCCATTGATGTCTTCCTCCTAAGAGCTGTTGCGCAGCGAACACGTGACCTCCAACAGCTCTCCTTGCTCACCCGCACTACCGTCTCTGGCTTGAGGTCTTCCCAGAGGTCGCTGGCCTCTGGGAGCCGCTCCAATGCCCGTCCGGCTAACCTGCCCTCCTCCAGCACCTGCGCTCACGTCCCATCGATCACAGCCTCACAGCGTCGTCCTCCAGATTACATCTACGGCACCCTCCTGCCGACGTGTTTTCGGGCTGTGGCGCGTGTTGTTCGGCACCAGAGCGCCATGCAACACAACCGCAAAGGCCTTGCGCAGTGGAACTTTCCTACCACGTTCTCTTCCGAACTTTCAAGTTGCACCCTCCGCATTGCGCGCGCCATCGGCACGCGATTACTAGGTAAGCGATGCCCCTTGGCAGAGCCCATGTGGGTGAGCCGATAACATCGGATAAGACACCTGACTCTGCGCGGTCAGGTTTGGTTCAGCTCGGGTGAAGGTGGTGTTCATCATTAAGGGCTGCGTGCACTCTCCTCACCTTCCCCGCGATCGCAGCCGGAGATAAATAATGTAGCCCACGTGCTTCTGTCTTCCATGCATAATGCACCAATCGAGTGCAGCCTCTGCATATTTTATGTCAGGTTCTTTGACGGATTTTACGGATATTAATGGCCACTTGAAAGTCAATCCCCAACGGGAGCATGAAGGTGCACCGCAGTTCACCGACCCTTCGCAGAAAAACCACAGCTACTGCTCACGCTGACCCCTGGGAGTTTTAATCACGTGTGCATGCAAATGAGGTATGCACCGACTCACCCCCACTCACCCCAGAAACTTGATTTGGGGCCATGACACAGGGTCACGGGGTTTTCTTTATTTATTTAATATTTTGTCCCATTTGTACAATTTCGTTTGTATCCTCTCTGGCTTCATTCTCGTCTCGTTCGCACGGTTTTGTTTGTCCCATGAGCCTAAACGTGACATCGGCTTTTAATACGCAAATAATGATAAGCAATCGCCCATAATCGATGTTGCGCACGTGCAGTTTCGACACGTGTGTCGTAAGAATCGATTTCAGAGCGGGCGAATCGACGCGTCGTTGCTCGCCGGCTGAGACCACGTGGGGCGCTCCGAGTTGAGACGCGGCGGCGGCGGCGGCATCGTCAGGTCGCTGGGCCCCCGTCGGCCACTCTTCGACCGGGAGAGCAACAGTTGGGGAGCAGACGTCTCTCTCTTTAAATCCTTTATATTAAGTTCACTTGCGCGCTTACTTGCTTGCTTACGACCGTGCAAATCTTTCGGTCGTTTTTTAACCCACTTCCCGTGATCCAATCGAGCTGACATTTTCCACACAGACTCGGTGTGCGTGGCAATTAATGTTCGTGAAAATTTTTTTCAAAATTTTTACACTTTTTAGGACAAAAAATATTATATTTAATTACCAATTGCTTAATGCTGGCATGCAATCATCTGACCCATAGGTGGCAGCCATCTCAAGCCAGAGGACGAGAGGACTCTAGCCGCCACGCATATAAAGGATTTATAGTGAAAAACTTTGTTTTTACGGGTTAATTTTTTGTCGATGGGGATCTGGCGTCGGGCAGGGAAACGCAGGACTACGGCAGTCGCGCGCACGCAATGTGTCCGCTTAGCGATGAACAGTTAAATGCAAAATAACCTCAACAAGGCTCGCGAAGAAAATGAAACAATGAACACACGAAAAGTATGAAAGACACATAAACGAACTAAGGAGAAATTAAATTAAAAACCTGCCAACCAAGTGAATTAGACAACAATCAGAAGTGAATTGCATAAGAGTATGCTGCTATCAATGCAAAACTAAATATTCAAAACAGAAGAAAATAATGAGACTAAATGCCGATCAAACCAGCGAGAGACAAGAATCGTGGCAAAACGCAACAATTAACGTGGACAAATCTCAACAAAGTGAACAACAAAAACCAAAACAAGGCAAAGTAAAAAATAAGTCGGCGGCCGAGTGAGCCGGTGATCAGAAGCAACTGCCAGACAACTGCTGCATGCAACTTTCCCAGTCAAACGCTGAAGGTTTCCGCGTGGCACAGCCCCGCCTCGTCAGCGCAGGACGCCCTCCTGCCCCTGCTCTGGCAGGAATTGGGTTTTTTCGCGACTGAAAGCGCCCGCTTCCTTGGTCCACGAACAAAATTGTTTTTTTTTGGGTTAAAAATGTGTGTCGTAAACCCTCCTCCACCCGACACGGTCAGTTAATAAAGAGTCACGTGAATCAAAGGAGACAGATGTCTTACTGCTTCGGCAGCGCCACCTGTGTTGTTGTTGTTGTTTGGGAGCGATCTCACAAAATCTACACTGGGTCCATCTCGAGATGTGAGCTCCCGTTAACAACCTGATGGTGCTGGATGTGGTCTCCAGCGACAGATCTGCAGCCACTTCAACGTCGTTGAGATTCCCCTCCAAGGACAACAACAAAACAACAACAACAACAACAAAACAACAACAACAACAACGCCGGTGGTGTGCTGCTGAAGCAGTACGACATTTGGCAGCTTTGATTCGCGTGACACTTTTATTTAGTGGCCGTGTCGGGTGGAGGAGGGGTGACGACACAATTTTGCTGATACAACCTTACCGCCCATAAAACTATTATGACTCATATTGGCCGTCAAAGTCTACGTATTAAATGTAACGAGGAAATGTAATTTGTAATCTGTAATGCCTTGCCGGCGGTGAATCCGGCCTCAGTGTTTGTAGGAGGGAGTGCAAGACTCATTATTTTCTCATGACTTTTACTTCAACATGATTTGATTGTCTTCACATGTTAGTTTAGTGTACAATGTGTTGATACCCACTTGAGCGGGGGTGATATTACATTTAAAATAAATACGGTTTACATATTCGATTTTTTTACGTTACATTTTATTTCAGCAGGAAGGCCTCAGTTGTTATACAGTGCAGCTGTTAGTTACAATCATAGTTACACAGCTCGCGATACAGGCAGCGAGTATCGGTACACGTTACAGGAATCGGTCGTAAACATTAGAAAACGTGACAAAATTATCTTGCAAAGGAAGGGCAAGAAATTATGATTTGACAAAGCGAAGACAATCAGTCAACTGGAACCCCAAGTACCATCCACACAGACTGGGGCTCACGCTTGTCTGCCGATGCTTTGCCTCAACGACTTCTATGGAGGAACTTGAGTGTGCGGAGTGGACCGACATTAAAGAGTCTCTCTCTCTCTCGTCTTCACTCGACAGTTCTTTGGCTCGAGCGGCTCCTTCCGTCCTGTCCGAGTCGAAGCTTCGTGTAGGAAAATTCAGAATAAAAAATACGAGGATGTTTATTTATATATTTATAAAAAGATGTGGGAGGCTGGAACGGGCAGAGTTGTGGAAGCTGAGTCACTGGGGGACTTTTCAAGAAACGCCTTGATGAGATTCGTGATCGATATCGCGACAAACAAGCCCAGCGAGCTCCTTGGTTCAGCAGGATGCCCCCTCCCTCGTCTGTAACCCTCGTTATGTCCCTACGTCCTTGTGATCTTCAGCTGTCTCCTTCATTTCACTCGATAGACTCCTTCTAGTGAAGTCTTCAAGCAGCGTCGTTCTGCCTCTTGGCCTATTTCCCCCCAGACCAACAACACAAATGTTGTCGCCACCCTTAATTAACCTACGTTGGGGGGTTTGCAGAAATGCTTTGTGATAAAACATCTGCCGACGGGCCGTTTTTATTGGCACAAACATGACCAACATGACCAAAGGTTTCCAGATCATGAATTTGAAAACATTCCGACATTCATTCCTCACACGGTGCTGCCAGCGGTGCACAAGCACAGCAAACGTGCAGCACACCCGCCACGAACACTGCCCCGAATTGCCCTCGTGCACAGCGTCATCTGTGTGCTCTGAAGAAACGTCGCCGATTACACGCAGACGGTAGGAGAGAGTTACTGACGAGTGTGTTGGGGTTTTGATACAGTCGGGGGGGGCGTGATGAGAAGCGCCTGCGGCTGCTGTGGCGTGGCAATGGAGTGTGCAGGCGGTGCAGCTGCGCCGCCTGCACCCACGGGTCCTCTCGGCACCGGGCTGCCGAGAGGAGAGGGAATAGGTCGGAGGCCCCCATCGCATCCCCTTCCACCAGGGCCCGTGCCACCCACGCTCGGCCACTGCTCACAGCGGTCACCATCCTAGGGGAGGTGAATTACAAGGTACAGGAGTAGATTATTGATTATTATTACGATTATTTTTCATTGATTACAAGTTCATTTGAAAGCAGAAGGAAAAGCAGCATCCTTTTAGCCACAAAGTGATTCAGACGCTGTCTTCCCGACAGACCTGTTCTCCACCTGAGGACGGCTGCTTGCGTTGTGGCCGAAACGTCGTGAGAATTATTTTTTTATGTTTTATTTTTATTATTTTATTACTTCCCTTCTACGTGACTTTACCGAAAGAACCAAGAAGATGATTCTACTAGCCACTGTGTCGTGATGCCACCATCGTAGCCGACGAGTGCAACTCGTGCCGTTCGTCTCCCTGCACCGCGCATGGCAGTCCCTCGCTATTGGACTTCGCGTGGTCCGCGTTCACGCCCCTGCGCCTGCAGCCTTTCCACTGACTCACGTTCCCGTTCGCATCGCTGTTGTTTTAACGTCTTATCGATACGCAGTTGCGAGCGCTCTGCACGCACAATGTCGGACTTCTTTCGCACCGTACGTGGCCGACTCCGTGAAGCGGCGTGCCGGCGGCGTCCGCGCGCGAGAGCGGAGTTTGCGAGTGAGCGGCTCCCACTTCCTGCACGCGTCACGCTCCGCCGATACCAAACGGGTCGTGTTTGGTTTATTGTTTTTCGTTTCACCTCTTCCGTAATGGACGTGAACAATAACGGGCCTTGAGTTTTTGCGGCTTGAGGTCGTCCGTTCTAATCAGTGCTCCAATTAAAATGTGCAGTTTGCACCCGGCAATATTAATTTAACCTATTAGAGATGCGTATGATGTTATTATAATGCAATTAACATTGTTAGTTCATGCAACATTTTTTAAAACGAATAAAGACTAAAATAATAATTTCAATTACGCTCAGATGTATTGTGCGTTTGTTTACATGGACGGAAGTGTTATCCCTTGGTTATTAATAATTATAATTAAGTATAAGTTAATTTGCAAAAAAAACTAATTGGCGCCCTTCCAATCCACGAAATGGTTTTAATGGCAACTGGGGCAATGTCCCATTTCATGTTCAGAATTATTTTGTATCTATCCGTTAATTATCAGCTTTCAGATGCTGCAATACAGCGATTGTATTGAAACAACCAATGCAAGCGTGGAAAACTAACAAGATGCAAATACGTGAACTTGCATTGCAGTTAGACTCCAAATTGTATTGCGTTGTGTGATTTTAAGGCCGCCAAAAATAATTAGTAAGAGTGCAAGAATGATCCTGGACGGCTGGTTCGGACACAACGGCCTGCGGATCACGTGACCCCACCACCAGTCTGCGCCTCGCTCAGTTCCACTCACACGTTTCTCGTTTCTCGTTCACATTATCACTGCCCCCCATCCCTGCCCGCCCCCGCCTACTGCCGCGACTCTGCTCTGGCCCGTGCCAAAGTGGGGGCGGCGGAGGGCGGCACGTGCAACCACGTGAAGCCGCCGCTGCTCAACTCGACGTCCGACTCGGACCTGATGCGCTACCGGGCGCTGAGCAAACTGCCGCAGCTCACGCTCAACTTGGCCGAGCTGCACACGGGCGCCTCGCCCGTGTCGCCGCCCACCTCAGAGCGCCGCCTCATCGCCCCGCGCGTCAAGGAGCGAACGCAGAACGTCACCGAGAAGGTCACGCAGGTGAGCGAGCGAGCGACGGCGACGGCGCTTGGGCCACCGCCAGCCAGGGTCGTGGCGCGCGCCTGCACCGTGCGGTTGGGCGCTGCGTCGCAAGTAGCAGGGCCGAGCGCCACGGTGGCTGGGAGATGTTAACTACCTCGCCTGGTATACAGGAGGTTGTGGGTTCGATCCCGACCCTGGAGTTTGCCGTATATTATGAGTTTGCATGTTCTCTCCGTGGTCGTATGGATTTTTCTCCGGGTCCTCCGGTTTTTCCCTCCGCATTTAAAGAACACGCGTTTAGAGTTTTTGGTATCATTTTTGGCCAGGTAGCTTCTGAAAGAAACAGCTCTATTGCTCAGTGGGCCTTGCCCGGGGATTTTTTTTTATATAGTTTAGAGCGCCGGCACGAGCTGGTAGCAGAGGTTCGCGGTTAGCACTCCAGGGCAGCCCTGGTTAATACTGCGGCGGGCACGTTAAACATTCGAAACGCACGCCGCGTCTGCTTCACATGCGAGTGTACAAGATCCGATGACGTCTGAAAAATAGTCGCCCATGTGTGCCAGCGTCACGGTCCACATTTGGCCAAAATACAAAATCCTCGATGAAAAATTAGAGCAACATCGCCCCCTACTGCGAACCGTGGCGAGACCCTCTTAAAACCAACTACCGAGACTCGGTGAGTGAGGCATTCCTGGGTAAATTAATACGGTAACGTACTTTGACAAACCCAGGAACATGAGTAAAGGATTGTCAAATCACCCTTTCAGCTTGGGGAGGCCATCGTGATTAGAACGAGGAATGGACCAAATATCCCAAGCGGTAAGCTTCTGCAAATGTGTCTCGGGACTCCGTGAGACTGTTAAAGAAACGATTATGAAGTGTCGGGCATGTCCACTAACGTGATTTTTATTTTACATTTTATACTTTACAAGCCCAACGCAATCAATCATTCTTCAATTACATTTTGTTTTCCATTTGTGAGTAATTTAATTTCATCGTGCCATTAGCGAAAATTGCAGTTTGATTGTGTTACCCAGTAAGCAGAATGTTGCACACGGAGCGGCAGACGTGCATGGGAATACTGCACGCGAGGAACATATGGCGTTCCGTGTTGGCCGAAAACTACCGATGAAATTACGCAGCAGCAGCAGCAGAAGCCATGCACGTGGTAGTGGCCCCGCACAGGGCTCATTGTCGCAATATAATACGTCCGCGATAGCAGCAGGAGGATGTCTATTGAGTATTGTTCCAGTAAACAGGCCTCTCTGTATCAACAACCGTGGTGCACAGATAAACAAAGGGGGCACACAATACCCTGGCTCGTGTTGCATCGCTCGCGCGCGCGCGTCGCATCCGCACAGGTAGATTTACCTGGTGAAGCGTCGTGCGTGCGTGCAAATGGAGATGGATGATCATTGTCTCGTCGTTCCATGAGGATCTCTCTCGTCTCTCTCTTTGTGCCTCTCGAGTCTCACCACGCGCACGCGTGCAGAGATGGTAAACAATCGCGATTCATTTCGCGTGGCTTCAACGCCGTCCCCGAGGCAGAATTTGGGAAACACGAGAAGGCCGTGACGCGCAATGCGGTTGGCACAAGAAGCACAACGCATACCACAAAGACAAGGCAAAGATCCCTCGGGTAGCATTCACTGACTCTTGGGGCATGTGCTGTTCGCGAACTGTGAAGCTCGGCATGGCACATGATTGGGTGGGTGGCCATCACCACGCCCGGCCGCCTTTGTCTCCCGAGTAGCAATGTTCACACGCCGCACCAGGTATTCATTTGAGGCGGAGTCGACCTGGGGAAGGCCCAGCACCGGTTCAGATCATTCTTCACCGGTGTTGGCCATGGGTGGGAATCGAACTCGCCTCGTCGGGTGTGCAGTGCACCCCGCTAACTACGACACTACCACTCCACCCACACACACACACACATACATACACGCATGCATGCACACACACACACCCAATGCTCACGACTCCCTGCAGCCAATATATATTTAAACTGGTGACCAAAATAACTCAATTGATGGAAGAAAAAAAATCCTTCAATTTGCAGGGGGCTATGAATCAATGCTCGTCCGGTAGCGCGCGACGCGTGGCACGTGCGCGCTGCTGGTGGCGTGCACTCGTGCTCACGGGGGACCGCGCGGTCAAAGGTTGCGTCCTGGCTCTGAAAGCATCCCCTAGGAGACGCGCCCAAGCGGTTGAGCCGTTCGCCGCTCGTCGCAGAGGTTTCCCGGTTCGAAATCCGACAGCCGCGCTGGTTACTACCGCGGTGTGTGTACGAAGCGTAACAATAGTCGGCGCCGTCTGCTGCACAGTGGACGTCAAAGATCCCCCGTGCCGTAATTCGCAACAGTGGAAACATTGCGTGCCAGCGTCATGGTCCAAGTTTGCCAAACTAAAAAATACAATTACTCGCGAATCACTGGATTCAAATATGCTGTGTGTAGCCATCATCGCTGACTGCTACGAAAACCTGGCAGCTCCCGTCGGATAGCGAGTCACGAGACCCAGCTGAGGCTCCCAGGGTACAGGCGAATATATACACATCGCACGATGGACCGATACGCGTGTTAAATTGCAACTCTGTCAGCAGAGGGCGATGGTGTCTTACGCATTCAGTGCTATATATGTAAAAAACCTGATTCAGGAGCAAAGTCAATACCTCCATCTAATACAGACCATGCACATACAGACGTAATAGCGCTATGCGTGTAGATTTCTGTAATACTATAAGCGTGCATTATGCTCATCCGTGCTGTAAACACTTTTCAATTTGACTGCAATGTTTGATATTTGGTTTCCAAAATGATATTCTGATTGAGCCACTGGTGTCGTACCCTAAGACAAAGACCTATGCAAGTGCAACTCCAGAAGCTGGCAGTGCATCACCCTGTGTCAGACAAAGGCCCCGAAAGATGACCCCTCACAGAACTACTTCTCAATCCACTTCACTCGGCCTCTTCATCCACGCTGGGACCCCAACCCCCCCCCCCCCCCTCGTAAAAAGTGTTCATCCCGTGTCAATTAAATCCAAATCCGAGCTGGAATTTAGGCAATTTGAGCGAAACATCAAACTGAATTTGTCAAATGTCTTGGGCAGTCATTGTCGACCGAGCTAAAAGCATGAAACTGGCTTCGCTTGAGAGAGCGGATTAATCGCATGCGGTTGAAACCTGGATTCAAACCCAGGGTCTCCATGCTCTGAGCCACTTGGCCACCTCGAACCTTTCACACATCACCGACAGTGATCTTTTACGGAATCGGGCCATGTCATGGATATACACGGTGGCCCAAACATCGACTTCACGACGGATTAATGCGTTGACATTTGCTTTGGCTGTGTATCTCTGAGTTAAGCTGCAAATCATACAATATAATGAAAGCAGGATTGAGATTTTATACTGCGTCTAAATGCAACCACACCATACCAAATAGTCGGACGTGCATCACTTAGAGAAGGAGATGTGTGTGTATCCCCAACATTAATTTCTCAAGAAAAAGTTTTAATTGCCAGAAGATAATCAACGGGTGATGAGCCTGGGCTACACAGGGACAGCACGGATGAAGGGCGGAAGGGAGTTGCAGGCTGTGGGGGCAGCAGAGGAGAATGAGCGACCTCCCGCTGAGCAAAGGTTGACTGGGTATGAACACGTCGGCTTTCGTAACCAATATCATCCATAATAGAAGTTTTTGGGTTAGATCGCGTAAATATATAAATGTGTCGTTAAAACTCCCCACCACCCGACACAGCCAACTAGTCAATCTGGCTGTCGCCTGATGAAGCTAGTTGTAACTACTGGCGAAACGTCGTACTCAGATTGTAAATGTTGTGGCTTGGCTCTCCAACACACCGGTTAGTGCTGTACTAGTGACGAATTGGCACGTTCTGTTTACGTGACAACTCTTACTAGTTGGCTGTGTCGGGTGGTGGCGGGTTTCACGACACATTTATATATTTACGCGATCTAACCCACAAAAACCTCCATTATGGATGACTGGGGGCTTCAGAGTGCGAGGGGGCTGCGGACCTGTGCCATGACCAACAGATCAATGTTTTTTTGCTTGTTTCATCGTGTTCATTTGAACATGAAGCAATGTTACGTATATTTACAGACCTATTGCGCAACTCTTTGTACGTTTTCCTCCCACGTACCGTTTGGGAGATGCAGAGCGTGACGGGCGGACACTTGCCCAATTATCTATCGAGACAAATAGCTGGCACATCCTCTGGATATGACCCGCAAGGCAAACTTATTTTCTCACCCTCAAGCCCACGGGCACGATAGTGCGGTGACGTAACTCCCGCGCGGCTGCACGGGACGCACGGCCGTGCTGGGAGGCGCACGACGCCGGCTCGACGCGCTTGGATGCGGGTGACGGCACCGCGCAGAGCGCCTGCCCGCGGCGCTCGGGAGCCCCACACGGGCAGTGGAAAGAGCCAGACTTTGTTCAGAGACCGCCACAAGGCACCTTATTTTATTATAGATATATTTTTTAATTGTTAAGTAGTGGAATAAGTTTGGCTACGGAGGGTGCGAAATAAGTTCAACATACATGCTAATCAGATGTGGCCACCGTGGAAGATTAGGCCAAGATACCCCCTCGTGCGGCGCCTCTTGACCTGTGGTGCACCCTGCACCCCCTGGAGGTGCGAGATGCCCTTTCTTGGGGTGCGAGGCATGGCCGAATTGTTAGGCACGTGAGTACAGCTACTCTTGCATTTGCTAACATTGTACATTTATTTAATGATTGAGAACCAAAGGGGTGCAAGGCTGCAGTGAAGTAAAAGATGGGCCTTTTATTTCTCCCTCCAGACAAGACCCTCTCACCAGCAGTGGTATGAGAAAAAATCACATTGCAGGGCCTGCACCTGAACGAACACTCCCCCCCCTTGCCCAGTCTCACGTCCCAGTCACTGGCGCACACGCAGCGCTCCCCCTCCCCTTATCCCCCCCACCGCTCTCTCTGACTTATATAAACCACTTAACTCCGGCATCTCCCCCACTTCAGTAAAACATTTTCTTGCTGTGGTTGTCACACCTAATGATGATTGCTTGTGTTGCAACCGAAACGTCGTGATTTAATTTATTTATTATTTACTTTTTTTCACCTACGTGACTTTACCGAAAGAGCCAAAGAGTATGGATCCTTGCAGTCACGAAAACTTCAAATCTAGAATTGTCCTGGTCTTTGTGTTGCTGCTTGTTGTTGATGTTCTTGTTTTGCCGCGCGAGCTCAGCTTGTTGGCCGATTGCCTGGGCCACGTGGTGCGAGTTGGAGTTGCCCCCCCCCCCCCCCCCAAAGATCCAAATGGCTGTGACGCCCACGATCGGGGGGGGGGGAGTTGGGGGGGCGATGCCCCTCCCCCCCAGATCGCTCGCCCCTCTCGCCTCCGCAGTATATGGAATCGGCCCTTTGGGACGACGAGCGGGCCGGGGCAGCCCGAGTAGCAAAAGTAGCTACATATGTAGCGACGGGCCCCGCGCTTTGAAGGGCCCCGCGCAAAATGCTTTCAAGCTATCAATTTGAACTTCTTTCGCACCGTACGTAGCCAGCCGTGCCACGCAGGTAACATGTGAAGCCGCAGCCCTGCAATGTCTCTCTGGCGCCCCTGCCGCCGTAGCTCTGGAGATTGCCCCCCGACTGGAGGGCCCATGGCCTTAGCCGGACAGACGTCTCTGAGGGCGCTAAGGTCCCCACACGTGACCCCAGCGCACGCGGCGAACCCTGGCGGGTACATGCGAGTTGTAATACACTTGCCCCATTGTTACTCCTGCCGCGCCAGGAGATCTGATGGACGACACCAGTTGGTGAAAATTGACGAAATGAGGGAACACGCCACAGATGACCTTTAGCTCGAGATGGCCTTCGTCTAGCAGTGTATAGATCATAGCTGATGATGATGCCATTGACTGCAGCCCCCTGCCGAAGGCGATGTGCATGGTGGTAGCAGTGTGGTTTACAGTGGACGTCAGTGAGTGTTGCTGCTATGTCCTCGACCGACACATTCGTGAGTGATGGGAAATTAGTTTTTTATGGCCCTGCAAAGAAAACACCAGGAGATTTAAACAAATGCTGGATGTAACTTAATGGAGACATGAATAATGCCGGCAGATATTTTTTTCCCCGAGTCCTCCGACGATCTTCCAAGCGCCCGTCGCGATGCATTCATTATGCTCTTGGCGGCGAAACATCACTCATGGTTGTACCACGGCCTTGGAAACGATTGTTGTGCAACATTTGTCATGTGCAGGGCAATAAACGTCAATTGCGTGGTATAATTTTCAATATTTAAAGTAATGTTCGGTTCGTCCGCCCGTTATGAAAAACACACAAATATATACAGAGCCTTCTTTGTTATCGTGCATTATTTGACGGCGTTCTAATAATACCAAACAATGCCAAATCGGGATTTAACTTTTACGCTCATATCTCTTTTGTAATCGCATTTCACATTCACGGACTCGAGTAGTTGACAAGACACGGCCCGGGCTCTGCGTGCCAGCTGAATCGTTTAATACCCAAAAGGCAAACTGGTATGAACACGAGGTAAGCTTAACCACACACACACACACAGTGAATTCATGTCGCTCCACATCAGTGCCACTGGGCTCCCCGTCTCTAATCCGTACCAGCCATGCGAAGGAATCGCCCGTAAGATGATTAGACAGGGAGGCTCTCGATTTGCGACCGATTGTCGTTAGCGGGGGGTAGTGGAGGAGGGAAGGGGGGGTGGCTGATGCCTTTTTATAGAATTTTTTTTCTAAAATCAAAGACTCGTCAATCCCCCAGTCAATTAAACGGGAGCTCTCCGCGTGTGCGTCACGCTTACGAGTGGAAAACTGTTTGCGGGGTTTGATTTTTCTTATACGCCATGGACGGAGCCTGGGCTGGACGGGCGCTGCTGCTGCTGCTGTTCATGCGGAGTCCGAGAGACGGGAGCACAGGGACAGCGGGGCAGCGTCCACCGGGGAGCCACGGGGTGGAGCAGGGGGAGCCGCGGGGTGGAGCAGGGGGAGCCGCGGGGTGGAGCAGGGGGAGCCGCGGGGCTGAGCAGGGGGAGCCGCGGGGTGGAGCAGGGGGAGCCACGCGGTGGTGCAGGGGGAGCCGCGGGGTGGAGCAGGGGGTGGAGCAGAGGGAGCCACGGGGTGGTACAGGGGGAGCCGCAGTGCGTTGCTAGGGGAGCCGCAGTGCGTTGCTAGGGGAGCCGCAGTGGTACCCGGGAACGAAAGTTATCAACTCGTTGTTTTGTGTCGGAGCCGCGGGGTGAAGTTCCCCCTTGCGTCTCCCACAGATTGCTTCTCTCTCTCTCGAGGTTGCCTCCTTGCGCCCGAGTCTCTAGATTAGTTCACGGGCGAATTTTCACCGCATTGATAAAAGCGCAGTCTAAGTACCTGATAGGTAAACGAGGCAAATCTGGCACAGACGCACACACACGCACGTGTCTGTGACATCACCACAGCGTGTCGGTAACGCAGCTTCACTTTGGGTTATTTGTAGGCGGCAGCCGTCGCCGTTGGCGCGAGTGGCATGTGGCGATGGGCTCCCTCTATTATTTATCGATTGTTATTCAACTCCTCTCGCATGATGTCAGAATGAGCATGTGAAGCATCTCCCACGAGGGTGCGTGGCACGGGAGGGAGAGCGAGTGAGAGCGAGTGAGAGCTTGTGCGGCATCCGTAGAGGGAGGGGGGAGAAAGGGGTGAGAGCGGCTGAGCAAACTCAGCAGCAGCTTTTGGGACCGCCGTCACTTTGTGGGTCCTGGTGGTGGTGAGAGGTGGGTGGGAGGTGGTGGTGGTGGTGAGAGGTGGGTGGTGGTGGGTGGGAGGTGGTGGGGGGAGGTGGTGGTGGTGAGAGGTGGGTAGGAGGTGGTGGGTGGGAGGTGGTGGGGGGAGGTGGTGGTGGTGGGTGGGAGGTGGTGGTGAGAGGTGGGTAGTGGTGGGTGGGAGGTGGTGGGGGGAGGTGGTGGTGAGAGGTGGGTGGTGGTGGGGGGAGGTGGTGGTGGTGAGAGGTGGGTGGTGGTGGGTGGGAGGTGGTGGGGGGAGGTGGTGGTGGTGAGAAGTGGGTGGGAGGTGGTGGGTGGGAGGTGGTGGGGGGAGGTGGTGGTGGTGAGAGGGTCCCAGACGAAGCGGAGGGAATGGGCGGCGGCGCGCCTCGCCTCGCCGTGGCGCCGTCTCGCACGAGCGCAGGGCCATGAGAGGAGATGGATCCGGATTGGAAGGAGATGGGTGGGAATCGCGGGTTAGTGGGTGGGAGTCACGGGCTCCTGGGAGAGAGTGACGGGCTCCTGGGAGAGAGTCACGGGCTACTGGGAGAGGGTCACGAGCTCCTGGGAGAGAGTCACGGGTTACTGGGAGAGAGTCACGGGTTATTGGGAGAGGGTCACGAGCTCCTGGGAGAGAGTCACGGGTTACTGGGAGAGAGTCACGGGTTATTTGGAGAGAGTGACGGGCTACTGGGAGAGAGTCACGAACTACTGGGAGA
>CM025627.2:11162307-11172605 GCA_014621495.2 Entosphenus tridentatus
TTATTTTGCTATCGTCACTCAGGAGTTAAACGCGCAAACCAATGATTTTCTTCACTCCTGCGTGTTGTGATTACTTAAGAGATTAAAGTGCATTGATTTAAGCCCAGTCTACTTACTTTGAATGATAACTGTTTGGATTTCACAAATATGTGTTCATATATATTACATCGATTTTTTTTTACATCCAAGGTGGTGATTTTAGAAAATAACTGACACTTGTTTTTGCAAAGCGTATGAACGTGCAGTGGCTCACTTAAACTGCGCACTTTCATTTACTTACCTCTGTTAATTCTTGATTTTATTTTCCCAGCAGTGTAATTGGCGATGGGAGACACCTGGGAGGCAAAGGTGATGGGAATCTGCAGCCTCGGGGTTTGGCGATCCCTCTATAATAAAAATCCCCTCTTGCTAGGGTCAACGCACAATTGTTTGTATTAATCGTCACGTGTGTGTGTAAGTTGAACTTCTTTCGCACAGTACGTAGCCAACGGTGCTAATCGGAGGTACGAGGGAAGGACAACAAACTAAACACAATAAGTCATTTGACCGCGAAATCAACGATGTAGAACGCGCAGACGCAGTCATTGTAGGAACAAATATAACGGGCGCCTATGAATACTGTACCACACGTGAAGTCGTGCTCACTCAGTCGCCTCACCGGCGTGGGGGGCAGGGGGGGTGCCTTGCCCCCCCCCCCCCCCGGTGGCCAAAGCTACGAGTCGGGGCCCCCTTGACAACCACCACGAGAGACAAATCAAACGCTGGGGACCCCGTGACCGATTGCCGCTCCGCACCTCCCGAGCTGATAATGTCTTCGCGACTCAACTGCACACAAATCACTTCTCGCCAGCGTGTCTCGCGATGCCACTGCAATTAGACTGGGTTCTTTATTGTTTTAATCGCGTAAAGGTCGCCGCACGCCGACGTGAATGTATAAATAGCTCCACCTGGACGATCGTGCAGAGGTCGGAGCACGCGATTGGCCGAGCGGTCTCGAGGGGAGAACGCGCGCGAGGGAGTGGAGGATGTCTGGGGGGGGGAAGGAGCAAGAGATGGGATTGGTGAGGAGGAGAATTCGGAGAACCTTGCAGGAGAGTCGAGAATGAGCAGAGAGGGAAGATGGAGGGGGGGCGTGAGGAGGAGGCTTTTTGGAGAGAGCTTCCACGAGTTATGTGTGTGCGTGTTCCGGCCTTTATAGGTGCTCGCCAACAGCACTTGCACCTACATTATGTTAAGGCTATACCGGGGATCTTTGTCTTTGTGCGCGCTTGAGGGCAGTATATTTGTGGGGAGGTTTATGGGGCAGTTGTGGAGAGAGTGGAGATGTTTCTATACCTTGGCAGTGTGCTATAATGAACTCCGGTTTGACAGCAGAGGTTTCACTCCGACTCAGTCGGGCGGCATATTATCATGGGCTGCGTCACGCTGTGTGGAAGCGAACTTGTCTGTCACTCCATACAAAGCTTCAGGTCTTCTCAGCCACAGTCATGCCCTTCATTCGCTATGCTTGCGAAACGTGGACCGCCCAAATGGAACATCTGCGCCGGTTACAAATATTCAGTCTGGCCTGCCTACAATCCATCCCGGGTTTAACCAATTTATATTGGTGAGCTCCGGCAGGCAAGGCTACTTCGGCTCGGTCATTTAGACCACATACCCAGCCACCGCATCCCCAAACAGATTTTGTTTGGCAGGATAGAGGGGGCTAGATGGCCACGGTACTAGCTCAAGACGAGATGGACTAATGTGATACAGGAGGATATGGAGCTGAGTGGACTTGCAGACGACTGGTCCCAGGCGTTTCACGTTCGGCCTCTGTAGAGGAGGCTCATGAAGGACGCTTTCTGGGCATTTGCAGCCAGCCGCCCCCCAGCAGAGAACCGACGCTCACAACAACGAGCGGAGTGTCGGGTGGCTAAAACATAGCAAGTTGGCATAGTGGGGGGCACAGGTGGTGCATCTGCCAGCGGAGGGGTTAGAGTCTGCGGTTTTGCCAGACGGCGTCACAGACCCTCTTCCTCCCCAGCGCCCCCAGCACAAGCTTGGATGGGTGTCTCAAACGAGCTTACCGCTACAAGGCCGTGCTATGTGGAGGGGTTACCAGCCCCTCGCACCTAGCCTGGCACAAGTGCCGTTGTGACGTCACCGCCACTTGGTGGCAAATGGCGGTTGTTGTTGTTGTGTGAGGATCGCCTGGTGTGGACGGCCTTTCAATCTTGTATCACTGGTACAGCAGCGTCTTGCCTCGACCAGTGGCTTCATTGGCTTTGAAAGACTGATCAAGTGTGTGTGTGAGCAGCACAGGTGTTACTGCCCAGTGTAGAAAGCACGCGGCCAGCTCTTGGCAAAAGAATAAAATAAATATGTAAATCGTTTCACTCTCAAGGGAGGTGATTTTGTCCAGGATGCTTGCAGCTGAGGACAAGCTGCACCCCATGATTCACGGACGAGTTGTCGCATTACCGCCACCGCTCGAGTGATTTTCGAAGTCTAAACACGCGCGTTCAAGTGGCTCTTCACAGTCAATGGGGGTCCCTTCGTGTCGTCGTTCACAGACGCCTCACGATTGCTCTCGATTGGGCCTATATAATTACACGATTGCGACCGTGCATTGCAACCACTGCTACCTACTGCCAGCAGACCCATGCCCCAGGCCACGCTCGCAAGTGAGGGCCCTGTCCCCTGCTCCGAGTTTTCGCCCCGGTCAACTTGAAACTCGAATCGGATCGTCGCCAATCGCTGCTCGATGCATCTCCGGTTTTTTTTTTTACGCGCAAAGAACGCGCAGCATTGTCCTGGAGGCGCAGGTCACTTGTGCGCCGCGTGTAGCTATATGTGTACACACACACACACTGCATGTTTCTGCACAGGTCACTTGTACTCTGCGTGTAGCTATACGTGTACACACACACACACTCTGCATGTTTCTGCACGGCACACTGCAGCGGTACAAGTTGCGGGTGCGACGTTTTTCCCCGCAGCCAACTGCTCACGGTGTTACCGCACGCTGCCGAGCGGGCGCTGTGCGCGTGATTGTGATGTGCAGCGTGACGGCATGCGGTGGGCTGGTGGTGGTGGTCACTGTGTTGGCATCGCGTGCTTGTGATTCATTCGTTTGCTTCTTTATTTTTAAAACATTTGTCTATTGTCCTTTTCTTTTGGTGCAATCATCCAGCGACATGCGAAGAGCGAAACCGCCTTTCCCATTGTGGAGCTTCCAGTCACGGCACTAGACTCGACCCTGCAGCAGGTATAACTCGCCACCTGGTGAAGCGGGAGGCTGGGGCGCACGTCTTGCTCAGTGCACACCTCCCTCCCACCAGGGAGCACCCCCCCCCCGCCTGGTCCCCCCCCCCCCCCCCCCCCCCCCCCCACTGGACCCTCTTTGCCCTCCTCCAGCCGCCGCTAAGCGAAACGTCACGTGGGCTGGCGAAGCGCCGTAAGTCGCTCGTGGGGCGAGCGTCGGTCACGTCGGCCGGGGCGGTCAGCCCGGCCCGCCCGCCTCGCTACGCCACGTTCCTTCCGCCGTGGGTGGGCTTAATGCACCCCGCACCCCTGCGCTTGTCGCAACAGGCTGCCCAAAGGCATCTCCGGCGTGCGAACGAGCGTTAAAAAGCACTCCCGTTGACGATGTACAGCACCTCGGAGACAAAATTAATTGTACATTAAAAAAATAATAGGAGGATCAAACATCCAAATGCAGGACAGGACCCTCCTCAAGAGTCTTGAGACTCATAAAATCCACCCTGGATAAATAAGACTGGCAATGACTTTCCCTTATGATAGATGCTCTGTAAAATTAATCAATCAAAGCTTAAAGATTTTTCATTTTGTATAAAAACAGCACAGTCTCTACTGTAGTGTACCTGTAGATACACACGCACAGGCAACACGGCACGAGGCGCTTTGAATGCCGGCAGAGATTGAGATATCTCAGTGCCAGAATTAAGCTCGCGACCCTGAAGGTCGCTGCAGACGCATTAACGCGATGGACACGATTCTCCCGGGGGGTCCCGCGCACAGCGCCCGGCGTGAAGCGAATCAATGCGGCGTCTCTCGCCGTCGGTGCCCATCGATTTCGTGTCTCTGCGGCGCCCGCCGCGCGTCTCCGAGGCACGCGGGGCGACCGCCGGAGGAAATCGATGTCGCCCGCCATGCTCCGTTGCGGTCGTTAAGCCCCGGCACGTTCCGGGGCCGCCGCCGCCGCCGCAGCTGCGAACGTGGCGAGCGCGGCCGTCGGGGGGGGGGGAGGCGCGATCGTCACGGCGACCGCTTCACCGGCGTCGTTCCATTCTGTTTTGGTTGTTTCAGCGGGGAGTGACTTCCCGCAGCGGTGCAGGCTGCCGCCCGTCGTTCTGATTGAGCGGCCGCCGCCATCGGCCGCGGAAGCGACGGCGGCGGGCGCGGGACGTGGATCGGGCGCTCGGCGTGTGCTCACTGATAGGGGACAAATCTCAGACAGCACACGCACGGCTCTCGTGCATGCACGCTCTCACGCCGCACGCCTGAGCGGTGTGTGTCCCCGGATGTCCCACTTGAGGTTTGGAGATTCGCAGTTCGACGTCAAAACGGTTGAAAATCACTGTCAGGCGCTCGCCTCTGCGATGGCCCTTCCTGTGCTTTGTTATTTCAACCACTTTATTGATCATTCACGAAGTTTGGAGCTCCTGTTGAGAAGAGTCGCAGACGCACAGCCTCAGTTCGTATGAGCACAACGCAGGAGTCGTTTGTGTATTTAGGCCACATTGTACCTAGCCTAAATTAATTAATTATATTAAGACAAACTTTCGGCAGATCGCTATGGTGAGGACACACGGGCAGGCGAACAGACATCTTCTCGTAATTAAATTCCATCACGGATGGGGATTACGGGGGAACATTCTGTGCCATCGAGGCACAGAAGAAATGACACCAAAACGCCACACTTTCCCACCCAAAAAAAATAATCTATCAACAATTTATCTTCTTTTTTTTCTGAGTTTGTGTACTTTTCGGTTTAACGTTCACTTAATCTGTTCCTACTTTTCTGCGCTCTGTATTTCACACCTCAGTCACGCAATCATCCCATTCTCAACCCTTTTTGATCATTTCAAAGCCACACGTCTTGGAATTCTCTGACCTGTGGGTGACGACGAGAGAGAGAGAGTGGGAGCGTGACGTCCCGCGTGCCTCGTGCCTCGTGCAGGTCCTCTCTCTGGGAGCTGACGTCCTTCCCGAGTACAAACTTCAAGCCCCACGCATCCAGAAATGGACCATCCTCCACTACAGCCCCTTCAAGGCCATGTGGGACTGGCTCATCCTGCTGCTCGTCATCTACACCGCCGTCTTCACGCCTTTCTCTGCCGCCTTCCTGCTCAACGACCCGCAGGTGAGCTGGAAGCTCGGGGTTGAGTCGGGATGCGCCTCGGAGTTCAGTTGCGTCAGAGTCAGGTGCCCAGTTTCCGTTGGCGCCATCCCGTGCCGGGCAAGTGCCGGGCCATCCCTGCGCGGGTCACGAGGCGCCAGCTTGTTTTTCCACTGCGGGAGCCGAACCGAGCCCTGCTGCTGACATCGAACGCAACGATCGGGTCAAGGCGCGTGTCGACGGCGCGTTGCCGTGATATTCGCGTTGCACCGACTGATGTGACGAGTAATGGGCGTGTCTCTAGCCCCGCCTCTGGCCCTGCTTGGACTCGAGCCAGTTTTTATTTGTCTTGTAAGACCGGTGCATCAAGGTTCAGTTCGGACTCTGCCCGGCAAATAGCCAGTGGGTAAATACCCCTCGCGCTGGCCTCAGCTGAGATATTCCAGTGGGATTGGATAAGGGCATCTGTCTGCTCGAACGAGTGATGGAGCTGTGCTCATCTCCTCTTGTGACAGTGGTGGAAATTCCACATTCCTCTCATGGGAGCCACAGTCCTTCACGAGACAACCGCTGGTGACATCCCACAAAGTGGTCGTTATGATTTTATTGATCCCAGAGCAATGATGGGCACGGCGGAGCCACAGCTGTGATTCTAAATTGGCAGCGGATTATTTTTAATGAGTGCATTTTGTTTCGTTGTTGTGGGTTGTGGGTATTAGCGTAGGTAAGGCAAGATAAACCACTCTCCCACGTGTGTATGGGTCGCACTGCGTGTCGTCTGGCATGACGTCCGACGTTTCGCTCCACGTGCTGCTGGCTTCTTCAGGAATTGACTTCAGTTGCAGACCTCGTGTCGAACGACAGCAGAAGAACCGCAAACACCCACGCAATCGCTCCCTCGTCCGTCAGGCCGTGGGTCCTCCGGACTGGTGTGTTCATGAACACGTCTTCTCAACGACGAGTCTCAGCAGCAGAATCAGACACATGAAGCAAAGGCTGCTGGGTTGCCTTGTGTTGCTGGCGAGAGCTTCGCACTTACACCGTGGGGCCCTCTCAGTGGACCCGCCAGGTTGTACAAATCTTGTGGTGTGCCGTCGTGGAGAATTGCGGGAAAGAAGACAGTAAATAAATAAATTCGCGTGAATCTTATCTCCCCACCTAAAACCAAATAACCATTTAGTCCATGAACCTAGGAGACTTTCGGATCAAGTTGTCTAGTAATATTTGTTGAATCAGGGTGGGTGGTTGGTTGTGGTGGGTGGGTGGTTGTGGTGGTTATTGGGTGGGTGGTGGTGATGATGGTGGTGGTGGGTTGGTTGTGGTGGTGGTGAGTGGGTGGTTGGCTGTGGTAGTTGGTGAGTGGTTGGTTGTGGTGATGGTGGCTGGGTGGGTGGTAAGTTGTGGTGGGTGCTTGGGTGAGTTTGCTTCAGTTATGTCATTTCCTTTGTGTGCCCATGAGCAGCAATTGGGCAAAGAGAGGCTGTGTCCCTGGACAGCCCCCTAGCCAGCCCACCAGCACGTGCACGAGTCGTAAGGCTTTCCAAAATACATTGTTGAACGGCTTGGCTTCTCAGACAATTCCAGACGGCAACGCATGCCCTTGGCGTAATTTCGAAGAGGCAAATGAGATGACAGCGCGTGTGCATTATTAATGAGTCGGTGAAACCCCAAACGACATCATAACGACGCGGGTGAAGAGTAATGAGCAGGCTCGGGCAATCACGTCAAAACGAGGAGTTGTGGCGAGCGATGTCGAACCCAGTGTTCGGAGGCCGGCAAAGATCGGGGCCAATGCAAGAGACAAGAGCGGTGATCAAAGAGCACGTGGGAGGGTTCGCACGAGTGAGCAAAGCGATTGCCGGGCTCCTGGTGGCTCTTGGGTGGTGGTCAATGAAGACCGCTTGTCTATTCTCTCTCTCTCTTGCTCTCTCTCTCTTCGTGTAGTAAGCGAATGAGACGTCTGCCACTGCAGGTCGACCGGCAGCGGCAGGGCTGCGCCTACGCCTGCGACCCCCTGAGCATCGTGGACCTGCTCGTGGACATCATGTTCATCGTGGACATCCTCATCAACTTCCGGACGACGTACGTCGACGACAACGACGAGGTGGTGAGCCACCCGGGCAAGATCGCCATCCACTACTTCAAGGGCTGGTTCCTCATCGACATGGTGGCCGCCATCCCCTTCGACCTGCTCATCTTTGGCTCAGGCTCCAATGAGGTTTGTCCTCGTGTGCGTCTGTGCGTGTGTGGAGAGTGGTGGTGGAGCGTTAAGCGTGCCGCGCTACGAACCCGGTGACCCAAATTCGATTCCTGCTCATGGCCAACACCAGTGACGATTATCTGAACCGGTCCTGGGCCTCCCCTCGGTCGACTCAGCCTCAAATGATTACTTGGTGTAAACCTCACCACCGGGGAGACAAAGGTGGCCGGCCGTGGTGCTGGCCGCCCCCCCCCCCCCTCGTGCGCCCTCCGAAGACGCCCGCCCCCTCGGCCATCGCCGTTTTGACGCCGCCGATTAACTTTCATCGCCTTCACTTGTATTCCGTTGCGCGTTTCGCTGGCCGCGTAGAACAACGGCGCCACTGCCCGCGTGGCCCGCGCTCGGTTCGGGCGCTCAACCTTGCCCCACCCCCCACCCCCGCCCCCCACCCCCCCACCCCCCGCCCTCTGCTCGCCGAGCAATTGGGGAGAAGCGCACGCGTCGCCAGAGAGATTGCGCCGAAGTGATGGCAACGCGATTGGATTAGCGGTCGGTTCCCGTCGATGGCGTTCGCACGGCCGGACAGCATCGAATTGCGATGAGTTTGGCGCCCACTCTGGACATCTGTGACAAAGAGCTTAGTAGCCCATCGGATTCCTCCAGGGTGAATCAAGGTTCTCATTCTGAGGTGCCCTCACCTTCCGTCCCATCCTCGCCCCGTCGATGTCCATCGATTCGCCCCGTGGGGACTCCGCGTTCCGCCGTAAATTGAAGCCTCTTTTGAAACAGAAGCGGCACGTCCGCAAAGAGCACATCGAGCTGTAGTCGTTTAATCAACCGGCCAAATTATAATCGGCAAACACCGAGGAAGGGAGTCTGTATTTGGACGTATCCACGCACACACAAACAAATCCCACTTATTGACGCCTTCGAATTGAATTGCGTGCTGTACATGGCATTGCATGTGTGTGAAATGTATGTGAACATTCGGAATGTATCGTTTAGCTGAATACATTCTCAATTCAACCCACGTAACTTACTTATTTATTTGATCAAAACGTTATATAATGAGATCAAAATGTGTTCTCATTGAAATAATCAAAAGCCGATATTCCCCTCCCAGCGAGCCCCAGAAATCCGCACCTTCGATTATCACGGTTGGCTACGTACGGTGGGAAAGATGTTCAACATAATACACACTGATGACCTTTCCAGGCTGCCGCGCATGCGCCACCGTCTCGTCAGACCCCGGTAGCTCAGCAGGCCTGAGCCTGCTTAGTCACTTGGATGGGTGACCACCCCAGGGCTTGCCAAGTGCTGTCGGTGTGGGACTGAGGGACGTGGCCAGGATGTCGCAGGGCTGAGATGTCTCCCCGACTTGCGTGCACCGTGGGTTTTCTCTGGGTTTGCCCGCTTTATTTCCACGAGACGCCAAACTGCCTCGAGTGGGATTGACCGAACATCCCGAGCGAGCGTGATCCTCCTCATAAGAACCTCGGGACTGGGGGAGAGCCTTGCCATTGTAGATGATTCGCTTTTTTCATTTATAACTAATTGGATGCTCCCGGGGCTGTAGGGTTAGCTCATTGGACCTGCGGCCGTCTGGAACGCTCTGCGGCCGTCTGGAACGCTCTTCCTTCTAATATTAGGAAGCCACTGGAGCTATGCACTTTTAAACCATCTATATTTAAAACTCATTTGTTAAGACATGCTTTTAGTGCTTCGTTTGTTCTGCGATTAGCACGGTTGGCTGCGTACAATGCAAAATAATGTCAACATGCACACATACAAACCGGGGTATTGCCGTCATTGGTATTGTAATTGGGAAGAAGAAAAAAAAAGTCATTTTGTAAAACAGCCATTGCCGCCACCACCCATCTCTGCCCTTTGCCACTCGACCCCCGCGACCCCTTGGTCCTGCCCCCGCCCGCCCGCAGACGACGATCCTCATCGGGCTGCTGAAGACGGCGCGGCTGCTGCGGCTGGTGCGCGTCGCGCGCAAGCTGGACCGCTACTCGGAGTACGGCGCCGCCGTGCTCATCCTGCTCATGTGCACGTTCGCGCTCATCGCTCACTGGCTCGCGTGCATCTGGTACGCCATCGGCAACGTGGAGCGCACCTACACCATGGAGCAGATCGGCTGGCTCTACGCGCTCGGCAAGCAGATCAACAGGCGAGTGAGAGTGTCGCTCGCCTCGAGTGCGCCGTGCGTGGTTCTCGGTGCTCGTCACGAGCGAGAGATTTGAGTTATTCGTTGATGAATGAACAAGCGGTTCAGTTAATGAGCTTGCGAGTGAGGGATTACGCATTTGAATTAGCGAGTGAATAAATTGTATTGATGAATGAGTGAGAGTGAATTAATGAATTATCAGCAGAAATTTGCTTGAGAGATTGAATGTGTTAATGATTACTGAATGGGTAGGTAAATTAGCACAAGTGAATGGGCAAGAGAATAAGTGGACGTATAAATGAGCAATTGAATGAATGAATCAGAGTAAATAGGACCAAATAAATGTATTCACGAGAACGAATGGGTTAATGAATTACCGATTGAATGAATGAACGAATGAACAAACGATTGAATTAATATATCCGTTCAGTGAATAAAAACAATTGAATGAATACGTGAGTGAATGAATGAATAAAGGATGTAATGGGGCGACCTAATTACCGAGCAACTGAGCAAACGAGCGGGTGAGCGAACGGCGGCACCACGGAGCGAGCGAGCAAGCGATTGAGTGAGCGAGCGAGCGA
>CM025627.2:11172954-11192953 GCA_014621495.2 Entosphenus tridentatus
TGACGTCTAACCACCGCTGTCCCTGACGTCTAACCACCGCTGTCCCTTACTTAATCTCGCCGGTGCTTGCACCGCACTCATCAACCACCGCAACAAAAGAGCAATCTTCGATTCTGATTGGTGGCGGCCGTGGTGGTGTTTTTGTACGTGCGTACGTGTGTACGTGCGTGTATGTTGAACCTCTTTCGCACCGTACGTAGCCAGCCATGATTATGGGAGGTGTGGGGGACGGACAACAAACTAAACACAAAGAAGCATTTCTAAAGAAATTAGTTTTTAATCTAGATGATTCTAAAGTGGATAGCTCCAATGGCTTCCTAATATTGTCATTGCATCATCCACGTAGAGAGGGCTGATGAAAATAATTGTGGCGTAAAAACTACCACCGTGGCCCAAGCCATACACAACTATGAGCACATTGTCCATCATTTGTATATTTTTGTTTTAATTGGGTTGCTTAAACCAAAGTGCGTGGCATCTCTCGCTTAATCAAAGCAAGGCCCGATTCGATCGCCAGTGGGTCACGTGAGCCCGTGGTGTCCATTTCCCACTCCTCTAGCAGGCGCCTTTTGTCCTCAGGGGCGACCTCTGGTGACATCGCACGCGGTGGCATCACTCACTTTACCTGCCCCGCAAACATAGAATGGTGAAAATTAAACGGACGGAAAATTAACTTCACGTAACAAAGCGTAGTCAAGTGTCTGTTGCAGAAAAGAACAAACTGTGTCTCAGCTGCTGAAGTAGGACAGTTGGTGATGCACTTAATCTATTTTAATATAGAGCGTGAATGATCCTCACTCACTCGTTCCATTCACAACAGGGAATAACAAGTTTAGACAGAGAGAGGGAAACGCAAGGTTGTCACGGGGAGCAAAAGAGACCTTTTCCCACCCAAGTTTTATTCCAAATGTGCCGTTTTGTGTTGCATCATATGAGACATTCAATCCCCTCATAATTGTATGTATGTTGAACTTCTTTCGCACCGTACGTAGCCAACCGCACTAATCGGCGGTGTGTGGAAAGGACAACAAACTAAACACAGAAAGCAGTGGTCAAGAAATTAGTTTGCAATTTAGATTTTTTTAAAGTTCATAACTCCGGTGGCTTCCTAACATCGGAAATAAGAACGTTCCAGACGGCCACAGAAGCGCATCTGAAAGTGCACTCCAGACGGCCAAGTGGCACTGCACTCTGACCTCCGAGCCACTCGGCCACCTTTGCAGGACGGAAAGTCCCAGTTTTCTGGGCGTTTTTGGTCATCCCCTCGATAACCGCTGTTAACCGTCGCTAACCGCTGCTAACTGCCGCCAAACGTGGCTAACCGGCACTAACCATCGCCAACCGTCGCTAACCGTCACCAACCATCGCCAATCACCGCTAACCGCCGCCAATCACCGCTAACCATCGCCAATCACTGCTAACCATCGCCAACCACCACCAACCATCGCCAATCACCGCTAACCGCCGCTAACCGCCGCTAACCGCCGCGCCGCTTGTCCACCGCAGCGCTGATGTACGCCAGCATCTTCGGCAACGTGTCGGCCATCATCCAGCGGCTGTACACCGGCACGGCGCGCTACCACACACAGATGCTGCGCGTCAAGGAGTTCATCCGCTTCCACCAGATCCCCAACCCCCTGCGGCAGCGCCTCGAGGAGTACTTCCAGCACGCGTGGTCCTACACCAACGGCATCGACATGAACATGGTGAGCGCAGGGGCGCCGCGGCGGTTCCATCGATCGATCTTTATTTTGCGTGTCAATATCGCCCTCAATTAAGGAGGCATCGGTGCACGTTATGGCAGAAAGGGAACTGTACAGGGGCAACGATCCATAATAGAGGTTTTATTTTGGGTTAGATTGCGTAAATATAAATGTGTTGTTAAACCTGCCATCACCCGACACAGCCAATTAGTAAGGTTTGTCACGAAAACAACAAAACAAGCCTTACTAATTGGCTGTGTCGGGTGGTGGAGGGTTTAACAACTTATTTACGCAATATAACCCCCAAAAACCTGTGTTATGGATGATATGTGTCACGAAAGGCTACGTGTAAACAGGAGCATAAATGCTTCCAAGCTTTGGAACGCTTTACTTTTGCTCAGAAGACAACCAGAAGTTTGTTGGTGTCTGGGCAAGTCTACAGGTTGGTGACTGGGTGGGTGGCGAAGGATGGCGGATGAGTGACGACTCGTGAGTTGCTTGGGTGATCGATGGGTGGGTCGGTCTGTGAGGAGGTTGGGCGGATGGTCAGGTGAGGTGGTGACTTTGGTTGATGGGCGAGTTGTGGATGGGTAAATGAGAAGGTTGGGTGGGTGGGAGAGGAGTTTGGGTTGCTGAGTGAGTGGGTAAGGTGCCCGGATGGGCAACCACCATAACACAGGTGACTGTGGCGCTATGCTGCATTGCGGCAGCATCGGGCAGTGCTGCCAAGTCACTGCCGCACCGTGATTATAACGCTCCCGCGTATTGTGCCACCCACCTCAAGTAACCCTCACGACACCCACGCACGACGTAGAGAGGCCTTCATCTCGCAGATGACTTAACAAAAAGGCCGTGCGTGTTCATCGCCACACACGTACACACACACGTACACGCATGTACACACACACGTACACACACACGTACACACGCACGTACACACACACGTACACACACGTACACACACACGTACACACGCACGTACACACACACGTACACACACGTACACACACACGTACACACACGTACACACTTGTACACACACACGTGCACACACACGTACACACACACACACGTACACACACGTACACGCACACACACGTGCACACACACACGTACACACACACACGTACAGACACGTACACACACACACGCACACACACGTGCACACACACACGTACACACACGTACACGTACACACACGTACACACACGTGCACACACACACGGGCTCCGCACGGCATCCATCTCCCCGTGTCTGCACACAGGCGGCGGGGATCGTCAGGCTCTGCGAGCAGCTGACATCCCGCTGTTCGACGATGCACAGAGTGGATCGTAGTCGCCCACACGCGCGTGTGTGTATGTGGGGAGCAGCGGTGCATCGGTTAGCGCGATGCGCTACGAACCCAGCGACCCAAGTTCGATGAACACTCACGGCCAACACCAGTGACGATTGTCTAAACCGGTCCTGCGCCTAGGTCGACTCAGCCTAAACTGTCGTGGTGTGTCATGATCGCCACAATGGAGACAAAGGCGGCAGGGCGTGGTGCTGACCACCCACCCCCTCGTCATTCTAGGTGCTCGCTAACAGCACTTGCCTCAAAAGTTTGCTAAGGCCGTGCGGGGAACTTTATCTTTGTGTGCGTGCCGCGACAGGTGCTCAAGGGCTTCCCGGACTGCCTGCAGGCCGACATCTGCCTGCATCTCAACCGGACGCTTCTGGAAAACTGCAGGGCCTTCAAGGTGCGTGGGGCGCCGCGTCCACGTGGCAGCGCTCCGTCAAATACGCAGTGGACGCGAAAGATCCCGTGGAGTTCTTCGCAAAGAGTTCTCCGTGTGGGCTGGCTGCACGGCACAAACTCTTTGCCGAATTTGACCTGGCAGCCACGGCGCAGCAGTGCCGCGTCCACTTCGTCGCTCGCAGGGACAGCTGTCACGGGGCCGGGGAGGGTCCCCTTGGTCCCCTGAGGGTGCCGCGTGACGCACTGCATGGGAAGCGCTGCCCCGACATTGAGTGGCGGCGGCGGCGATGCGTGGGTTCGTGGCTGTGATGAAGTGGTTCTCCCGATTCGGCATAGAAAGCGACAATTGACCCTTTCACGGCCGGGGCCATCGTCCCTCCTGTGGCCGCTTTCGACGTTGCCCCTGCGGGTTGAGTCCCGTGGGCCACGCGCGGCGCGATGTCTGCTGCCATCTGGTGGCGACATCTGTCGCATTCTGAAAACTTTTACCAAACGCACAATCCCACCAAGTTTACGGAATTGATTTTTAAAAAAGTGGCTGGCTTGCAGGCTGATGTACAGTTGAACAACACAGGGCTATGAGTATGTACGTGTGTGTGTGTGTTGAATTTCATTCGCACCGTACGTAGCCAGAGGTGTGGGGGATGGATAACGAACTAAACACAAAAAGCAGTTCTTAAAAAAATAGTTTTCAACCTTGTGACTTCCTTATATCAGAGGGAAGAACGTTACAGACGGCCGTAGAAGCGCGGCTAAAAGCGCGCGATGCAGTGACTGTCTTTTTAACACGTAGGCTTTCGCGACCAATATCATCCATAATGGAGGTTTTTTGGTTAGATCGCTAAATACATAAATGTGTCGTTAAAACCCATCACCACCCAACACGGCAAACTAGTAAGGGTTGTCACGTAAACAGAACGTGCCAATTCGTCACTAGTACCGTCGCCTGATGAAGCTAGTTGTAATTAGTGGCAAAACGTCGTACTCAGATTGTAAATGTTGTGACTTGGCTCTCCAACACACCGGTGTTGCTGTACTAGTGACGAATTGGCCACGTTCTGTTTACGTGACAACCCTTACTAGTTGGCTGTGTCGGGTGGTGGCGGGTTTTAGCGACACAATTACAAATTTACGCGATCTAACCCAAAAAAACCTCTACTATGAGTGACCGCCTTTAATCTAGATTTGAAGTGTTTGTGATGACCGGAGTTCACGTGATCATTGGGTTAACTCCTCTTTCCTCCTCATTCACCACGTCCTTCCATGTCCCCCCGCGCCCCCCCCCCCCCCCCCCGCGCCGCGCGCCCCCCACAGGGCGCCAGCAAGGGCTGCCTGCGCGCCCTCGCGCTCAAGTTCAAGACGACGCACGCTCCCCCCGGCGACACGCTGGTGCACGCAGGGGACGTTCTGCGAGCGCTCTACTTCATCTCACGCGGCTCCATCGAGATCATGCGGGAGGACATCGTCGTCGCTATCCTCGGTGCGCGGCGCGGCACAGGGTGAACGGCCGCTCCTAGGAGATGCGGGGGGGAGATGCGGGGGGGAGATGCGGGGGGGAGATGGGGGTGCCACGTGGCTAAGAGATGTTAACTCCCTCGCCTGGTATGCAGGAGGTTGTGGGTTCGATCCCGACCCTGACGCCTGCTGTATATTTGGAGTTTGCGTGTTCTTTGTCTCTCCGTGGTCACGTGGATTTACGTATTAATGGGATGAGTGAATGGTTGGTTCTTGACTTGCTAGCTCGCTACATTGATGGATTGATCGATTGGCGGGTTAACCGCTGGATCGACGGCTTGTTGGACCAACGCGTTTGTGCGTCGATGGTCGCCTCTCTTCCAGGCAAGAACGACATCTTCGGCGAGCCGCTGGATGTGTGCAGCAAACCCGGCAAGTCCAACGCGGACGTGCGGGCGCTCACATACTGCGACCTCCACAAGATCCTGCGTGAGGACCTGTGCGAGGTGCTGGAGATGTACCCCGAGTTCTCCGAGTGCTTCTGGCGCAACCTGGAGATCACCTTCAACCTGCGCGACGTACGAGCAGCTCGGGTCTCGGGGTTTGCATGTTTGTATGTGTGCATGTATGTATGTACGGAAGCATGCATGCGATGTGTGTATGTTTAACTTCTTTCGTACCATACGTATCCAACCGTGTCAAATGGAGGTGCGGGGGAAGGACAACAAACTAAACACAAAAAGCATTCCGAAAGAAATTAGTTTTCGATCTAGATTTAAAAGTGCACAGCTGCAGTGGCTTCATAATATCGGAAAGAAGAACATTCCAGACGGCTGCAGAAGCGCATCTGAAAGCACGCAATGCGGTGACCGTCTTTGTTCGATGGCCAGCCAAAAGCCACTGCGAGGATGACCGGAGTTCCTGTGATGATTTATGCTCCTTGACGAGATCAGAAGTTCAACATGCATACGACCATAAAAAACCACGTGTCGCTTGCGTCACAATGGACGTTAAGGACGCCATGTACCAGCGTCACAGGCCAAATTAGAAAAAAATTACCCGCAATTCAATCGTTTGGAATCTACACAGCGATCATCGTCCTCCTTCTGTGAAAACTTGGCAGGACCCTCCTGAAACAGATTCATGAGGCTCAGCTGTCAGACTTTCCTGCGTTTACAAGCATCATATTCGTGATGTGATTAGGCGCGGTGCGTCTGTGTCGTGTATTGGCGTCGCATTAATCCCACGACCCTCTCCCCCCCGGCCAAAGGTGGACATGATCCCCGACTCTTCCAGCGAGGACTCGGGCGGCAGCGGGGAGGGCGCGGCGTCACGGCGAAGGAGACGGCGGCCGTCGCTGTGGAACAGAGTCGGCCTCGGTACGGCCGGCCGCACGGGGCCACACGTGGGGCCATGTGGGGCCACGTGGGGTCGCGTGGTGCCGCGTGTAGCCGCGTGGTTTCATGTGGGGTCGCGTGGGCTCGTGTGGGGTCGTGTGGGTTCACGTGGGTTCGTGTGGGGCCATGTGGGGCCACGTGGGGCCACGTCAGGTCACGTGTGGCCGCGTGGGTTTGTGTGGGGTCGTGTGGGGTCGCGTGGGGTTGCCTTGGCACACACCCAGGGCTCCTAATCGTGCCACGCGGTTTCTAGTGTCTATAAAGGCACTCGTTCCGCCAAAGAAAATGTATCATCAGATTGTCAAAATGTGACACTGATTGTATCTTAAGTTAAATATCCATCAAGAAGTATTGACTATTCTTGTTACTTTTTTACAATTTGACATAATTTAAGAAAAGTCTTGGTCTGAACATATCTGGGAGGCTATCGGTGCGACTGCCACCCCCTGCCTGGTGTGCCTCTGAGGCACATCAGGCATCGCCACGGAAATAGCCGAGGGACCGGGGTGCGTCCAAGTCACGTGCCTGTGCTTGAAAGCCGCCACCTTGAGGCAAGGTTCGCGTCATGGCATGGGTCGGTGGGGCCCGGTTACATTCCAAGCGTGGTGGATCTACGCCGAGTTTGGGTTTTCTCCGGTTTCCTCTCGGATGAGGCCAACAACTCGTTGACCAATGCAGCACCCTCCTGAAAAAGAGTCGAGGCTCGTGGAGGCCTTTCTGCACGAATAAATGGCCGTCGATAACTCCCTCTTGGCCCGCTGCGGTTTATCTCCGAGCACTCTCGCCCTGAGCCACCCATCGCGCCGCCACCGTTGGTTTTAATCGTGGATCCGCACCCGTCCCGTGTCCGCAGGGAAACAAAAGAAGCGGATCGAGGATGACGATAGCGACGTGACATCGCGGACGGACGGCCAGACGCGGAACTGTAACCACCGGCCCAAAGCGCAACAGGCCCGGGGGAAGCGCACGGAGGTCGGGGACGTGAGCTTCTCCTCGCCCGGGTAACAGCAGCCGTTTCTCGCGCCACAATCTTCCGACGATGAGAGGCATTGACCCGGTTCACGCCCAGGGTGCCTTCCTGTACTAGTCACGAATTGTCACGTTTTGGTTACGTGACAAACCTTAATAATTGGCTGTGTCGGGTGGTGGCGGGTTTAACGACACATTTATATTTACACGATCTCACCTAAAGAAACCTCTATTATGGATAATATTGGTGGCGAAAGCCCACGTGTTAAACTCCTACTCGAGATGGGATGGTGGATGGTAATGTGGTTCAGTACCCAGGCCGAGGATGATCAGTAACCTGTTGCGCATCAACACTGCACAACCATCAGTGTGAAAAGAAAGTCATTAGTATTGATATGTTAAGGTATATTATCTTGTCAAGTATACTATATGTATTTTTATCAGTTGTTTATCACGTAAAAAATAGTTTACACTTGCATAAAAATAGTCGCCATAAGTACGGTATGTTGGGAAATAAACATTAATGGAGTAGCCATGAGAAACACTTCAGCCAGTCAGGGACGCTAACACTTGGGCATCATTTGGCACCTGACTGTTCACCGTGCAACGTAAACAATGTTGGCTCTTAATGGCTAAGTTCTCTACCTCTCGATTACGTGATGGCGAGATAGTACACAGTGCCTTCGCCAGGACTGGGCATTGGTAGGTTGAATACGTTGCAGCAAAAGTGCGTAGAGCGGGAGGGCGTAAAGCGGTGTGATGCCGTACTTAACTGGGTAGGAATCATATCGGAGAAACAACACCCCGCTCCTTCTGTGAAGCGCAGCGCCTTCCCAATCGCCCTGCGCTGCAGGATGTTCTGATTGATTGAATATTTTCTGCATTGCCGGTAGACTGTAATTGTGTGGCACGCGACTCATAGCCATAGCGAGAGGCACACTGGATGTGGCCTGCTGGGTGTGGAAATGAAGCCCCGGGCAAAGCGGTCCACCGCCCGTCACCTACTCGCTCAAGCGCCCCATGCAGGACCCTCCGGGGGACCAAGTCTTGGGCCACGGCGAGGCTTCCCACGGCTGTGGTCAGACCCCTTGACCCGCAATGGGAAGGTTGGAAGGTGAAAGCCTCCTCATCGGCCAACTCGTTCCATTACATTCCTGGGTGTGATCAAACGAACGACGCCTTGCGGCAATTGGGCAGCACGGATATCTCGTTGAGAGACTGCCATCCTCCACGGGAACGTGGAATTTCAACGACTGGATCAGGGCCGCAGAGTCCCTTTGCTCATTTGAATAGAGAGACATTACTATTGGGTTATTTCGGTAAAGTCACGTGGAAAGAGAAAATAATAAATTAAATAATTGCATACGACGTTTCGATTGCAACACAAGCAATCATCATCAGATACAAATGAAAGCGAAAACAAACCTAGTAAACTTAGAAATATAATGCAATACAACACAGAGAGTCGGCTAATACAACAGTCAACACCCTATCTGGTTGATTGCGTTCTTCCAAAGATTGCTAAATTTGAGAGAGAGACAAAACACAGACACGGAGACACATAGACAGACACACAAGCAGAGAGAGACACACAGAGACACACAGAGAGAGACACACACACATCGGCACACAGAGAAACAACGCCTCTGTGTCGAGGCCTTAAATAGAGAGAGAGGGGGGCAGAGAGAGAGGGGCGGTAGATAAATGAGCATGTTTACTTTTGGTGTTTGATCGTTATTTTGAACTATTTCATTTAGGTTCGTGGGGGTCATTGTGGGCATCAAAAGCAAGCGTGCACGGGAGACTGGGTGTGCTTCCTAGAGCCGCTGTATTTCGCGAGTGTGACGACGGTGGTGCTGCAGCACGAGCTCAGTGTGACGAGCCCGCGGTGGCTGCGGCTGTGTATCGGGGCTGCGCGCGCGCCGCCAGGTCGAGCAGCCGGGCGCAGAGGGTGGCGCGGGCGTCCACGCAGCTCCTGGAGCTGTCGCCGTCGCCCAAGACGGGCACCGTCAACGGCAACGCAGATGGCTTCTCGACGCCCGCCAGCAAGGACCCCTTCTCCAGCGGGGCCATCTCGGGCAGCCGCTGCAACCTCCTTGCCGGTGCGCCATCGTCACCTTCAGCATCGGTGTCGACGAGTGTGTAACATTACACGGTCGGAAATTGCATCATCGATGAATGATAATTGGCAGCCCTCTGTCAAGTCACTGCTTGGCGAAGGCCGCCCCACGCCGCGGGGGTAGTTTGGCCATACTTCACCGCGCTGGTCAGCGTGGGTTTGGGTGACCATGCCGCTGGAAGTCAACGGTGGTTGTCCTCTGGACAACAAACCCCGTTGATTCCTGGGCTACAACTGGACAAGCCAGTCGGTGAAGAGAGCCTCTCAGATGGATTCTAGCTCGCTCCGCTTCACCTGTTGCCTTGGTCACGCGCAGATGTCCCGGAGGTTTACAACTTCTGGGCGACCGGCGGAGCGGATCTTGGGGAGAAGCGGACTGGGCTGTTGGACACGGAGACTGGAGCGGATTTACGGATCGGACTGCTGCCGATAGAGGACCGAATCGAGCTCCTGCAGACGCACATCAACAGGTGCGGTCCATTAATTATCAACCTGCATGGGTTGGATTTAGCTCAGAAGTAAATAGCAGAGTGTGTGTGCGAAATTAATTTTAATGGAAGCTGGGCGTGGTCATTGGCTCACCCTTACGTGGGGGTGGTATATGTATCACCTTGCACATGTGTGTGTTAGCATGCACGATATGGGTACGTGTGTATGTGTTTATATATGATTCTGTGTATACATGTATATCATGTATGTGTCCATGTATGTATGTGTGGATGGGTGAATTTATGTGTGCGTGTAAACATACGTGTATATTGCACGTGTGCATGTTCGCACGTGCAGCGGTGCGTGCATTGTTGCGTGTGCGCGCCTGTGTATGTACGAGCATGTGGCCAAACCACCGGGCCTAGGAAGCTAAAGCATGCTGCAGCCTTGACGCTGGAGCGATGGGTGCCCACCTCGCACAGACCAATTGTCCATAGGCTGCCGCGTGGCTGCGGGACGGGCAGTCGAGGTGCAGTGTAGCAAAGTCCACAGCAGTTCTCTACTTCTGTGCTTCCACGTCCGTGCTCCGTGACTTCACCCAACCCACACTGACCAGGGTGGTTAAGTGTGGGCATTGGATTGACAACAAGGGCCGTGCACGTGCATGACTCGGTGCCGCGTGCCTCCTCCTCGTCCCTGCAGGCTGGAGTCCCGCATCGCCACCGACTTCGGCTCCATCATCCAGTTGCTGCAGCGGCGCGTGGCTCCGGTGCCGCCCGCCTACAGCCCCACGTCGCCGGGGCCCACGCCGCCGTCCCCCGACTCCCCCGCCTCCTCCCCTCCCCCTGCCCCTCCGCCGCCCCCCGCTAGGGCCCCGCCGCACCCCCTGGATCTCCCGGCGGACGGCGCCTGGAGCCCAGGCTCCGTCGCCGCGACCTCCCCGCCCTGGCCGCTCACGCCGCGCACGTTCGCCCCCCGAGCGCTCGCCGGTCCCGTACGGGTCGCGGGGGTCGCGGGGCGGCAGGAGGCGTCGCCGGCGCGCTCCGCGCGCCGCTCTTCCGTGTCGTTCCGGCACGCGGACGGCGCTCGCTCGGACCGCTCCAATCCGTCGCGCTGGCAGTCCGTCCCGAGTCTTCCAGGCACGAGCGAAAGCGCCGACTCGTCGTGACTCTGCCGCCAGCGGTCAACTTCGGAAGCCGGTCAACTCGGGGGTGGGGGGGGGGGGCTTCTGGACCGCCGCTGCGAAACGACGTCGGCAAATGAAGCGAAGCAAGAGACACGTTTTTAAATGTCGCGTTTGACACGCCACAACAAAAAAACGTCGCCCACGTCTAGATGTGTACATAGCGCAACTACAATGTGAATGCCTGCACAAGGGACAGGGGGGAGTTTTTGTTGACACGAAAGCCTGTTCACTTGAATCACGGTCATGGATGCAAGAAGACGAGCGGAAGGGATTGCTTAAAGTAGATGTTTCTTCCCCCGTGATTGTCGTTTTGTAGCCGGTCAAAATGGCCATATCATTCGAGTATATGACGTAAACATTTCTGGGTTGCTCACAAAGGTATGGGGCCGTGTCAGAGCACTGAGCCGCTGGATTCGAGTCTAGGGCTGCCACCCAATATTCACTCCACGTTACTATCGTGAAGCTGCTTTTGACAACTGCTGATTGGACTTAACCCACTTTAGTGTTGTTAGTCGTTAACTTTTTTCGTGCAAGTTGCATAGAGGTGGAGTGTGCCACCAGGACGCACCAAAGATTTTGAAAAGCACACACCAAGCCACATAGATGTAGAGCACGGCAGGACGAACGCGATGTTCGTGAGAAGCGTCTCCCTTGCCACGGTCAAATGGAGGCTTCCGCTCCGCGATTCACGACCCCGCGCCACGTGACCGCGATCGAACTCCGTCAACGCGGAGCAATTTCCTCTCCGTGTCGGCCCCACTTTGATTTGTCTCCCCATGTGGCACGGGTGCCGGGTGAAATGCGGAGCGGGCTGCCTTCCACAGACAGCGGGCAGCACAAACCGGCATGCTTGGGGGCACGCGATGATCACAGCCTGGGATGTGCAGGGGACATCTCTGCTGGGCAGTGGGCATAGCATGAGCGGCATGGCCTCTGGTGCCAGGAATGAAAATAAATCATTAAACCATGAGTATGTTGGGATTGTGGCACCATTCTTATAGCGCAAGGATCACAAAGTCTGCAGGCGTATGCTACCTCGCGGGGGGGCAATTTAGTTGATTTCCACACTTTGTGATTTATGGGTAAATTTTACATTTGGCAAAATTGGACCATGATGCCGACACACGTGACCTGCTCTTTTAATGAATAACGTCACGTTATCTTTAATGTGCACTGTGAAGCAGACGGCATGCAGTATGCACGGGCAGTATTAACCAGGGCGCCTGCGGGGCTCAAGTGGCAAATGCGCTACCGCTCTGCCGTGTCGCCACCCTGTGAAGTGAAACCGGTAAATCTACGCCCCCCCCTCCTTTCGTAGCCTGGTACCAGGACCCCTGTGAGCCGTCCTGTGGAGTTGCACTTCCTACGCACTCGAGACCTGCGCCACCGCCGCTGGCAGAGGGAACACCACGGCTCGGAGCTGCCCGTCAGACAGCAGCAAACGTGAACCCATCCTAAACCACAGATGGGCGAAGCGGAATCGGACAGCAAAATGTCCAGAACCCTGAAGCCTTACCCACATCAGTATCAAGACTGCAAAACCCGCTGCAGTCAGAGAGACTATTTGCAATATTTGCAAATATTAAATGTCCCATTTGGTCAATTTGCAAATATTATAAATTGTTATTTTTAAAAATAACTTCCGTGTTTCATTCACATTTTCATAATTTCTAATTGTTTTAGCAGATGCAGATTGTTTCTTAAGCCTTTCACGGCCAAGCCTGTCGATTCTGGGGGAGCTACCGAGGCCCTCCCGTGGCAGACCCAGATATTGTACGTGACGGAATGTAGCTTTGTGTTTGCTGGTCACACACACACAGGTGACGCGTCTGCCGCTGCCAACTGTTTAAGAATAAATATTGCACACGGACCAGGGTCATGCCCCTATTATGAACAATTATAAAAAAATATATACCAAAAATCAAACTGACCAGGTTTGCACATTTAAAATGTGTCTGGCTGCAGGGTGATACGTGGGCTGTGAAAGGGTTAATAAGAGAGGCGTTGTTAAATTATGTAAAACTCGGTTAGCTGTAAAAGTTGTATTTTATATATATACGATGGCACTTACCAACATAACAGTCGTGGCTTGTGGGATTAGCGACGTCGTAATTCCACACGTGTCTGTGTCTGCTCCGAGTCAAGGGACGGCACGATGCGACGTGGCACCTTGCGCGTGTGAATGCACTATTCTGGCACGGTCAGACAATTCCCTCGCGACTTCACAGCAATGTAGCCTGGAGACGACTTCAGCATCTGGCTGTCGTGAGCAAAGTTGCATCTTCAGTGTTTTTGAAAAATCTGGCTTATAATTTTTGTAAGGGAGTCTTGGTAGAAGATTGCATGTATATATATTTTTTAAACGTTCTTCTGTCTTTCGGGCTTTGAATGTAACCGCCGATGTTTATACGCTTACGTTTCTGGTCGACGACTAATGAAGATTATCAACTTTGTAACATATCAGGCAGGATGTGGAAGACAGCCGGACTGTATTTTGTACAGTTCCTATCGACACACCACTTTCCCTCCCGCGGGCTAAATTTTAAGAAAATCGGACAACGATGTTCGCAGCACAACTTTATTCACCCAAGTGTCGTCTTCTTTCCCTACTTTGCACACTCTAAGTAGGACCACACTGCAAAGTCTGCATTCCAATGCATCCCTAGCAAATGCATTGGAGTTGAAATCCATTGAAGCTGCTCTCCTGCGTACCGATCCAACCGATGATAACTTCCTCTAGATCCGGACCGGGGCTCGGATGAGCAGCTTTTGGTGAATGAAAGTGGGAAACGCTTTTGCCTTTCATGTATATTCGTTCGTGTGATCGCAAAGCTTGCTACCGTGGAATGCGCAATAATCAAACCATCGTACAACGTATATCGAGGCATCTTTGCACAGGACAACAAAAATAATCAGATTTCATCGTTAAACAAAAAATTACCAAAAAAAACCCCATGTATATTTTCCATTTTATATTGAATGTGATATTGTTTAAGGTGAGCGCGTGTGTGTGACCACAACCACCTGTTAGATGATTTAAAGGTCTACGCAGATGGCAAAGTGACTCATTTCATAGATTCGTGGACACTTTTACGGCTGTTTTAACAGCTGACGTTTAGACGAAGAATGCTTTGACGATGTTTGGTGTCATTGTCTATTAATGTTGGTTTAGTCGAGTGTAGGCAATGACACCATTGAATTATAAACAACGAATTTTTTTTCAATTTCAATAATCGTCCAACATGGCTCATGATATTCACGTTAAAAAATATTTTGATTCTCCACTTTTTTGGGGCAGGAAACCTTCAGAACTCACGATATTTGCTTTAGGGTAAAATTGTAAAACGCCGGTTTCAAATGATGCGTTGGTGTGACACCGTCGTTGATTTGTATGAATAGTTTTGGGCTGTATTTAAACGGTGAACGCTGACAGCGTTGCTGTTACGTTAGACCTTTAAAGCTGTATCACTTGCCAAAAGAATGCATTTTTCTACTGCTCTTGAAAAAAAACGTGATGTACATACAAATTTTAACCTAATACTCTACAACCGTGTGTAATATTAACATGTAATTTATTTCCTGTGGACACTTTTTTAATGTTTGAGTGAAAACTAATAATAATGCAGATGGGATTTTGCAAGTATCATGTAATTGTTTGTATTTTTACTGGGGTCTGGAGAGGGCACGATGAGGGGGGAGTTGGGAATTTCAGTCGTTTCACCCATGAACAATTTTCGCCGCAGCAAGGCGACAGCGTTTGCGTCCCAGCGACCACCGTACCCCGCGGTTTACCTATCCTCGTCGCTTGCCAGTCTCCATCGCTTGTCCTGGGCGCGTGCCGGGTAAGCTGTCTTAATCGTGTCGGTGGCTGGTAAGTAAAAAAGAAAATTGACAAAGAGGGATACACGACAAGAGTAGTCATTTGTCTTTGATAGAGCCGCCCTCCCTGTATGCCAGCCGGGGCATCTCACAGCGCTTTACACTGCATCTCATCGCAGCATATTTGAACGGGCACCCCCCCTCGTGGCAGCTGCCTGGTGACTCGGCATCTGGCCTGCCAGTAAGGGAGGATCGTGATTGCTCTGTACGATCTCAATTGAGTATTTTGCGGCGTAACTTTTGAAATGTGGCAGCTGTATGAAGAGCGATGGGAATGAATCGTGTGCAGCGGGGAACGGGGACAGTGGAGCCGCAGCCCCATGCCGCGCGTGGCGATGTCGCGGCGCGTGCGGTCGCCACGCGCCTCGGCGTGCAGCACAGCGGTGTACTGGATGGGCTCACCGCACCGCGCCACGGTCGCAAGGGCAGGGAACACGTCACCAACTGGCTCGCGGCCGTCGTTGGTGCGCATCCCATCTAGAGCGTGTCCATCCACAGCACTTGTGTCAGTCCACTGCTGGATGAGGGCCTCCCCATGCCGTCCGTGTCGTGGGGGTTATTTGACCGCTGTTTGCCACGTGGGTCGGTTTAGGCTGGTGAGGGCGAGGATCGTAGTTCTGTGGGCTTAGAGAGAGCAGGAAAGTCATGTTATTTTGCTGCACGGCCCACGTCTGCCTTTGTGACAACCTTAAACATGTGGTGGTCGCCCATCCAATTGCTATCCAAGCTCAACCCCGCTTAACTTCTAAGAGCTGACGAGCCCCAGCGCATTCCACGTGATTTACTCATTTGGAAAATTACAACCTCAAACGAACACATTTGTAAGAAAACGAATCTGCAGTACATAAGATATGTAACGGCACTTCACATATATATCTAACATCTTGCAGTGCTAATTATATTGTAAGCAATATCGAGTATTTTTATATCATACGTTGGGAACGCGGTGTGCACACGTGATGATGTTTTTGACCGTTTTTGTAGTGACGTGTCGAGGTGTAACGATTGTTTCTCGCTGCGGGTCCTCGCGGGCGCTCGTGTGCGCGCGGGAGCTGTGGACGCCGATGCCTGCGTGGGGTGAATCTGCCGAACGATGTCGAGGGCGTTCGCCACCACCGAATCAAGTGAAAAGATCAGACAAAAAACCTGGCATGCGACTGGAAATCCTGCCCAGACCCTGGACCACACTGCGAGCCACTGTGAACTTGAGAATTCATTCAAGGTGTCAGTGCGGCTCCCCCCGAAGGCTGCCCTTTGGCTTATCAGCCCTGCACGTGGACTTCTGATTTGTTGTACAAAGCCATACGCGAGAAGCATGTTTAGGCGGCGTTCTCAGAGCCTTCGTGTACCTGGTGCATACAATCTGTGGGGTCCACGTAAGGTATTCCTGCTTGTTTCAGTGACCAATGGGAATCAACCGTTGATGGCCCAAAAACTGCCCAAGAACAACCGTCTGACCCCTATCCTTATACCCATCATCACCACTTAACATTCATGCCACACCTCCCATGCGCCCAGCCGCAGGGGACCCGCCCCTCTCCCCCCGTGACCGCTCGCTGCGGGGACAGCAAGCTGAAAACTGACTTCTTTAGAACAGCTTCTTGTGTTTAGTTTGTTGTACCTCCCCCGCACCTCCGATTAGCATGGTTGGCTATGTACGGTGCGAAAGAAGTTCAGCATGCATGCTTACAAGATCAACGCAGCACCGGCGAGCAAGCGGACATTCGTCTGCCAGTCGGGGTTAGATGGTTGCAGAAGTTTCACAATATGGGTGCGATGTTTCTGTTTTGGCGAAAAATACATTTTCTGAATTTGGACCATGCTGCTGGCACACCTGGGCTACCCATTTCAAAATACCATCACGGGATCTTTAACGCCCACTACTGTAAAGCACTCGGGGCATTCTAGATTTTAAGTTTTCGTGACTGCAAGGATCCATACTTCTAGTTTTTTTCGGTAAAGTCACGTAGGAATTTTTTTTGGAAACAACTAAATTAAATCACTACGTTTCGGAAGTAACACAATCCTCCGTCTTCACTCGAGGCATTTTTTGTGTTTAATGCACCCACCGTATTAACCAGGGCGGCCAATAATTTCAAACCGTTAACCTCCTCTACCACTCCCCCCATGTCAGCGCCCCGTGAGTCCCCTCGCCTCCACCCTCCTCCACGGCTTTCGGCTGGTGGTTGTAAAGCTGCCTTACGAAAAAGATTTTTTTTCCAAAGGCATTGATTAGGTTGGGTTATTCTTAAGTTGAAATCTGATATTTTGGATTTTGACGCTTTGTTAACTCAAATATGACTGGAAAGCTGAACTAATGATATGGCGTCGCGGGGCAGGCATGTCTTATATACTGCCTCGACTACGTGTGGAGTAACAACCGGTTTCTGATTTGGCCCAGATATAATCATGCAGCATCATTATGGAAGGCAGCCTGTAGGTCAGAATCGTGAAGTGATCGGGATCACTTTCACCACGGACGACTGTGCCACGGCGACAGGAGCGTCTGGCCCAGACCGTATGCAGTATATTGCCAGCACGGTTTCCACTGGTCATGGAAAAATAAACAAGTCCATGGCCAATGGGAATGACGGCTCTCGGCTTGGCGCCAGCTCAGTGATGTGGCTATATCGAGCCACGCGCCCATGGCAGCCCAGCCAAGCCGATCACAGAACAGGGTCCCCCAGGGTAGGGGGGGGTCCATCACCCCATGCCGAGCCGCCCTCCCAGAGCCGGTTGTGATGCAGCTTGGCCGTCACTTAGTTCAGCTTTCCAGGCCGTGTCGGTGTTCAAATGACATTGTGGGGGAAAAAATCCAAAAATAAGTCTTTTTTTGCTTAAAATAGTCTAACATAGTGATGTTTCCTTTCGAAAAAAAAAATTGAAGATTGCTTCGAGACCTCCATCACGCCAACCGCAGAGAGGGTCGCGAGTGGGAGGGGGACGAAGCGCATGGAGCCGAACCCACTGAGGCTCGAATCTCAACGTGTCGGGACCCGTGGTCTGGAGCAGCGCGCTGTCCCTGGGGCCGTGTTCCTGGGCTGGTTCTAAACTGGCAGCAGTCCAGCAGCGGCCGTGGAGCCGTGGCACCAGTCACGGAGTGGTGGCCAAGTCGTGGCATCTCGTGGTATCGTTGCCTCCATCGTAACTCCACAGGACATCGGAGTGGCTGAAAACGGCGCTGAGAAACGCCGCGTGTAGGCTTGAGGCTTCAGGGCGAGATTCTCATACTGGCGAAAGTTAATTTTCCTCCGATTCGGTTTTATTTTTTGTGATGAGGTGTGGATGTCATCATTGCCAGTCGCGAGTCAAATCTTCAAATCGGTTAGGGTAATTTTGTCGAGGTGGAAATGCGTTCCCCGATTGTAGTTTCTCTGGCACATCGTTTCGGGGGGAAACATCTCCGTGTGTGCTCTCGTTAGCATCGAGAAGCGCTGAAGCAGCAACTGTTCATTAATGCGCCACTCGAGTTTGGAATTCTCCATTATTTGGCGGTCCTCACTGCAGTCTACATCTCGAATTCACTGTGCGGTACTGTGAATAAATACATCGACAAATCCTACAGCCAACTGGCCTCGCAAGGTCTGTATTTGGAGCGCTTCACTGGAAAATCAACCCCGAATTTCCAGTTAGTGTATCGAGTGGCGAATTTAAACCCATCACGTGGCTCAGCGGCAGAGCCACCGATTGCGAGCTCAAACGCTGGGCGGGGGTTGACTCAGCCCAACATCCCTCTGGGGTTGATCAAATCGGTACCACTTTGTCGGGTCATCAACAGAATTACTTGCCCCCACCATGGAAATGTGTAATTTCAACCACAGGCCCCGGGCTGTAAACATGACATGAGCATTGTCTCAGTGCTTAATTGAGCAAGGAATAAGTTTGGCTTTTGACTTGAATTTCTACTGGTGGACATAGGCAACAGAGGAAGGCATTCACATCCTCACTCCATACTTGCCAGCCATTCCGATGTAAGCAGTAGGCTGCCGCTGTTAAATCCTTTTACAGTGTAGCGTTTCTCAAAGCAAAACGTGCGTCAACATTAAAACATTGTATAGAGCAATACAATTAGCTTAGACAATCTGGATGCGGTTAAAAGCTTCACCAATCGGCAGAATACTACTTAAATTCATAGGGAAAGTCGCATGCCCTTGTGTGAACTGTCCACTGAATTGTACCGCTTGTGCCCTGGCTGCATCCTTCGGGAGCACTATCTATTCTGCCTTTTGAGGTGCATTGGTCCACGACTATAACATGAACGCCGCCAGACTAGAAAGTCCAATTGATTATTTGTAAATATTATAAATATAAATGTTTATGGATATTATAAATAATTAAGTGGGCACATCCAGCGATGACGATGATGATGACACGCTGCATTGCGTGGTGTAGCGGGCTGAACCAACCGAATGTAAAAGCTCACCCACGCTAGCACCAGCCGCGAGATTGATCGTTGACGGACATGTGTTCGAGAAGATGAGCCGTTCTTAAGCAGCACACTGTATTGATGAAAAGCAAAACGATAAGTGTGCCAGATAGCATAGCCCTTACAAGCTGAGAGGACAATTCTAAAATGAATCAGAACATTTGAACAATTACAACATTGTCACGTGCAAGCGCGGTGCAATGATGCGCTGATATTTTTCATCGCGGCTATTGAGCGTGCAATCGTGTCCGGAGAAGAGCGTTCGTCTTGACTCCGATTTCCCCGCACCTCCCATGAGCACAGTTGAATACGAAGTTCAACGTACGCACATAACTGCAGCTGAGAGCACAGCGCTCTTCACTGTCGATGCTCCGTGTTTATTTGGCTCACTTTAAGAGACAAATATGCTCTTCCTCCGAAATACCGTGTACGATCAAGAGTGGTTTTATTTTGACTATAGCAATGACATGTACAGTGTAACAAATAACCATGCTGACTTGGCAGGATGGAATTCAAGAAGTTGGAGAGAAAGATATATAAGGACAAACATATTTGCTGCATGTTTACCCGTTTGGTTGGAATAAATTTGCTTTAAAACAAAAATGAATGGCCGTTGTCATTCCCTCGTCATTCCCTCGTGTTGTCATTCCCTCGTCATTCCCTCGTGTTGTCATTCCCTCGTCATTCCCTCGTGTTGT
>CM025627.2:11229100-11362609 GCA_014621495.2 Entosphenus tridentatus
ACACACACAGCGTACATACAGTGCACACACACACAGCGTACATGCATAGTGTACACACCCACACACAGAGCACACACACAGCGTGCACACACATAGTGTACACATACACAGTGTACACACATAGCGTACAGACATAGCGTACAGACACAGGGGCTGTACTTGGTTTCAGGTCAACACCAGATGCCCCCTGCAGAGGTTTCCGTGCAGCGATATCCTCCACTCCGTCCCGATAGCCAAAAATACCGCAGTGTCACCAACAACAAAAGCAAACGCGTTCCGCCAATGTCCCTGCATGTGATGGGGGAAACTTACAACAGCCAAACTCTAAACGCGATGTCTCTAAATGTGGAGGGAAAACCAGAGGACACAGATGAAAATCCACACGACCACGGGGAGCGAGACACGCAAACTCCAAATATACAGCAGCAGGCGTTAAGGTCGGGATTGAACCCACGACCTCCTGTATACCAGGCGAGGTCGTTAACATCTCACAGCCACCGTGGCGCCAGTCATTCAAATACCAAAAAATAATAATCAGAAAACATTTTGAAATGTGATTTTCATCAGGCCCCACAGTGTAAAGTGCAGTCTCCATCTCTTATTACCAACTCTCTGTCTCTGACCTCTCCATGTGCGATGAAGCACATTGCCCAAAACGTCGCCTTGTAGTTTCATTTTGCAGGCCACACTCTTCTTAACGAATGTTTGGAGATTCTCGAATGCAAAACGGCAATTGCAGCTACATTGCAGAGTCACCTGACCATCAACACTTTACCTTGAAGCTATATTTAAAAGCACACGCATTTTTCCTGAAAATCATACTGTGCTATAAATTACCATACAAATGTTTGACAAAATACTAGTTTGATGAGTAATAACTATATTTTATAGCACTTTCATTATTTATTAACTTTTTGTTTAACACGCAGGGTTTTTTTTTGGGGGGGGGGGGGGGTGGGTGAGATCGCGTTACATTACACGATCTAACCCACAAAAAAAACTGTATTATGAACTTCATCGTCATTTCACAAATGACCAGGAAATGAAACAATTAATAAAGACCAAACGAGCAACGAAGACTCGTGACGACCTAATTAATGCAAAAGGGGCAATATGATGACCGTTGATGCCATTGCACGATATCGTGATATAACGTAATATCATGATATATCGCGATATATCGTTATATCGCGATATTTGGCAACTCGATGCACGCTGAAACGGAGTGATGTCCAATCGAGGCGTCTGCGGATGCACTGTAGCCGACACTGAAACTTCAGAAACATTGGGTGGGAAATGTGTATACTGTATATTGATGTGTATATATATAATGAATGTGTATATATTAATAAACAAAAATGTGCAAAGACGCCACGAAGGCTGGAGGCACACGCAGACTGGCGCACAGCAACATCCCGTGAGCCATGAGCTGAAGGATGAGCATTATTGGCACGTTCTCCGGATCATGAGACGCTCCTGGAAGTAAGGCGCACCCCAAACTTGTGTGCCCGGGTGTCGTGTTGATCAAAGTGTGATCACACTCACACAAATCGCCAAACGTTTTGCTTTAAATACAGGAGGTGGGTGGGGGGGGTCTTATTAAAATTGATCAACTTTAAAATCGGTAAACATTTTCAGAATCGATGACCAGCTCCGAAAGTCAGGAACCAAGGCCAGTCGAGCCCGGAGATGGAATCAAAGCAGTAAGCTCGAAATGCCAAGCACAGTGCAACAAATATTACGACATGGCAGTTCCGTACACGTGCTTCTCAGTTTAAAAGGTGAACATCGCACGTGCATTGTTCTAGACACTTCTATACCGTACCCGCCGCAATCCGGTAACTGGTTGATACCGATCCTTCTCATGCGGCGACTGAGTGACGGGGGGGGGGACAACTCGAGTCGAGAACGCGCCCCATGAGGGCTGCGGCACAGCAATAGATCAGCGCCGCATGCCCGTGCCGTGAGCACGTGGGCCCCAGGGAGTGGCCGGATCTGGATTTGCCACTTCATAGCAGCTGCGTGGAAAGCGTGGCCACGACGCCGGTCCAACCAATACCAACACAGCCGCCACGAAGTGACGGAGACGTCACCACGGCGCCAGTGCCAGGCTAGGTGCACCTTGAGGCTACCACGTGAAGTGTCGAAGGCTCGCTGCTGACAGCAGGTCTCGGGACAGACCCAGCAGGTGCCATGGTTTGGCTGAATGAGATGACCGGTAGATGCACCACCAGCTAAACCCCCTACTGTGCCAACTTGGAACCGCTCAAGCGCAGACAGACATGTTCAGTAATTCGATGATGTAGCGGCAGACATCGACTTACGAATTGGCTCCGTTCCTGAGGCCAGTTCCTGAGTCTAACGGATGGCAAGTCGGAACACGACAATGCAGTGTATTTAAATGCTCAATCCGGCCAGCTATACAATGTGTTACGGTTCAACTAAAAGGGAAGCATTGTTGAACTCATAAGAAGAAATATTGTAAAATTTCACGTACTAATTTAACATTGTACAGAATATAAAAGAAAGTAACATGTATAGAAAAAACATTAAACTTTATTTTCACTTACCTTGAGTTCGATGCTGGCTTGCTTGTTGGAAAGGGCGCAATGAGTCCCCACAACCGCTCACAAACACACACAGACAAGACAAACGCACACACAGACAAACACAACTACGGCCCCCCGTGTCGCCTTCCCAGGCTGCTGGGGCAAGTGCTGTAAGCGAGTAGCACCTATGAAGGCCGGCACGGCACACGAGGGGGTGGGTGGCCATCACCACGCCCGGCCGCTTTTGTCGGCTTCGGGGAGGCCCACGCCCGGTTCAGATAATCGTCACCGGTGTTGGTCGTGAGCGGTTCGATTCCCGCTTAAGGACACCACCAGTGACGATCATCTGAGCCGGTCTTGGGCCTCCCCAAGCTCGACTCAGCTTCAAATGAGTGCCTGGTGCGGTGTGTAACAAAAGGCGGCCGGGCGTGGTGCTGGCCACCCACCCTCTCGTGTGCTGTTCCCAACCTTCACAGGTCCTACTTGCGAACAGCACTTGCTCCTACAGTCTGTTAAGGCTATATGGGGGAACTTTGTCACACGAAACAGCATTCATGGATCGCTGTGAAGCCCATCCACCATGCTAATCGCTAGGGCTGAATGTGTCGTGAGAGCGAGGTCTGCGTAGCTGCGCTTCACTGCCCGCCGGCAGAGACTAGTGGCACTTCAGTGATGCCATCCTCCATCTAACGCCCACCCATTGATGAATTTTAAAATCTGGCTACAGGAGTACAGTATTCATTATCATTCGCAAGAGTAGACCATTGCGCCTTTTGGCGTCATCTGGTCCAACCCATGTGAGACCAATCAACTTCAAGGACAGTGCACATTATCAGAGTTGTCTTTTGTTTGTATTATGACTGCAGGTATTGCGGTCTATGCAAACATGACTCCTTGTAAAAAGGTGTCAGTTTTGTTGCCAGATAGAAGGGTAAAAAAACAATTATCATGGTGGAACATGTTTACGCATGCTTGTTGTGCATGGTAAAACATTGCATGTCTCTTAATTTTAAAACAATACTCCTTCCCGCTATTTGCATAAGCAGCGATAATGATTTGAACTATACCCTATACAGATGCAATGTGTCTTGCTGGAATGGAAGTAATATTGTATTATGTTTACATGATGGTTCAATGTTTAGTTTCATTTCAAGGTGTCCAATGTTTTTAATTTCTTTACATATGAACTGTAATGCTGTGTGATACAAGTCTTGTTTGGGAAAAAGTCTCAACGAGTCCCAATAATGTTGATTAATGTACGAATGCTACACGATGCTTACGAGCGCTTGATCAACAGCACCAAACTCTGGTCACGTCATCATCAGCCATGATGAATCATCCACTGCTGGATTAAGGCCTTCCCATGTCGCTCTCACAGTTGCGACGTAACAACCCACCTCGCACCTGCACACGAACTATCATCGCTCCCTCTCGTGGATGAACATTCACACACGTGTTACGTTCAAAGCACCCCTTTTAAGTACCCCTCATCCACGGATATCTTAACATTTCAGAAACATGAAGCAGAATATTCCTGTCGCTGACGAATGGGAACATTCCATTTCCTTGGCTCGGTAAATCGCACGGCGACGAACACGCGCAAAGGACACTCGACGAGGATATTGATGGAGTGCTGGCATGAAAGGAACGTCCAAGTGGGCAGAGTTGGCAGAGCAAAGGAGCGTCACACAGCCCACCTGTCGGGTAGCCACATGAACCCCAAATGCAGCGAGAGCAAATCCGCAAGCTTGTAAGATCCAGCATCTCAGACAGACCGTGATTTTGGCAGTAAATTACTGCAAACGTTATAAATTGTCCAATTTGTAAAACTAAATAAAAAATGCATGTCGGTGTTGATTTACGTTAAATCCATTAAGTACCCTGGGGTAATGAAACCGCGACACGCTCACAGGGGTAATAGATGGGCAGACACCAAACCAAAGGGAACAATTGTGTCAATTTATTTACAGTTTGCAAACCAATGAAACGGTATAGTGTATTGATACACACGTGCCAATACACAGCCAGCCACAATTAAATGTAGAGCAAGATGTAACTGTGAGGGAATTGACTTTCAATTTAGAACCCCACTGCAAATACAAGTGGCGACAAATCTGCACATGTATCTATAAGTGTTAAACTTGTGCGGTCTGCTTACTGAGCATAATTTAAGGTAGTTCCCATAACGAAGCACATCAAGTATATTTGTATGAATCACTGTTTTAAATATTGAGGTCATAAGTCTATAGGACAGCTACCAAACATGCAATCTAAGTTATTTCCGGCAGTTCATACAGTTCAATGCATCTTATTTTGAATAACATCAACACTTTTGAAGCTTTCCCATGAGTTTTAAAATATCAATTTGGTATTTATGCATACCAAACATAAAAAGCTTGCCAATGTATTTATGTGAGTTGATGTCATATTCCAAGGTTGTATGAAGCATGGTGGTAGATTGCTATACCATGAACATGTGATCATTAACTAAATCACCAGGATTAAGTGTAAATTAGAAGACTACCAGACCAGAAATGCGAACAGATTGCGAGACGTTACAATCATTATTTGAACTGTAGGCCAATTTCTCATCGAGTTTCTGTCATTGAAGATTCTAAACCTACTGTCCGACAACTTACACTCCTGGATATTGGACAGTCTTAAAATGCACACAAGGATCTCACTGATAAAGTTGTATACAATGAAGACATTAAATGATTAACCAATCTAAGAGTGCAGAGATGAGTGGCATCAACTCAAAAGGCATTTGGCAGATGACACAACCTCAAAAGCTGTTGCTAGCTTTTACATCCCACAACACATCAACACATTTGCACATTACTTTAACATTCTGAGCTCATCCTTAAAGAAAACAGTAAACATTGCCTACCAGTGCATGAGTTAGAACGTCTGGAAAGGTTTTATGCAAATGTCAATGTTCGAGGTACGTCGGTGAAGCTACCCGCATTGCGATTGAAAGGATGTAGCGTTGTGCGGTTGTGCAAAAAGAAAAGCCATGTAAAAAAAATACAGGCGACTCTCTCGCCCAATTGAACAATTAAACAAAACGAGACGCGGTGTGCACGCGCTACATTTTGACAAAGTGGCAAAGGTAACAGGAAAGGGTTATTAAAAGTGTTGGTATAGCAGAACATTTGCCAGCAGTCTCTGTATGTTGGCTCTTGCGACAGCTATCTCGATTTGTAAATGGAAAAAAATGTCCCCACGTATTATTTCACTCACCGCTGCAAATTAATGTTCGGGATGAATGTCATTTTTTTTAGGTCACAATTTAGGTGGCATGTGGGGCATAGTTTAGTACGATCTGATGGCTGGAGGGATGGCTGCACAATGTTCTTCATCCAATGTGTTGTCAATCACTGGTCTGTAATCCAATGTCACCTAAAGAGGACAAGAAATCCATCTCGATTAACACAAACGCACTATATTACACAAACTTACACTTGGCAGTCAACATTGGTTTTATAAATATAAACCACATCCACTTAACCACGCTCAAAACACTCACTTAAAATCGCTGCAAGGATTTTTAACTGGGCGTCTGAATGGCAACATGACACGCATATGTACATACGCACAATATCAAGCCCAATTTGTAGATAGATAAACGTACGGCAGTGATACGTCACTTGGCGGATTGCACAACCACCCCAATGTTACGAGTGAAATGTCTGATATTGAAATGTCTTGATTCTGCAGTTAAATAAGGAATGGATTTTGGACAGCAGGCTAGGACTTCAATGTAAAGTTATCTTGGCAATATAATAGGTTTTACCCTTTCTGGCAATAAAACAGGTGTTAAGATGTTAAAACATCAAACTGAAACCCTTTGCATGGAATCATGTCTGCATTAACCACATATATTTGTGGTGAACATGCAAACAAAAACATGCTCTGGTAGTATATGCATTGCCTGGTGTGGACCAATCAGTTTCAAAGACAATGCATATACTACCAGAGTATGTTTTATGTTCACCACAAGTATATATGGTGAATGCAGACATGATTCCTTGCAAAAGGTTTCAGTTTGGTGTTATAACATCTTAATACCGGTTTTATTTCCAGAAAGGGTAAAACCTATTCTTATATTTTGATAACGGCAAGGGAGGGGTCCCCATGGCATCCTGGCAATGTTATGCAGCAGCCTCTCCTCACCTTGCCCGTCTCCGGCTCTGCCCAGGCGAGCGTGTGCTTGCGCCAGTGCTCCTCAATTGGCTTCTTCACCTGACCTTCCAACGGCTTCGAGAAGTCGTACTCATCAATCCGCACCTGTGGTGCAGACATCGGCGGGTTAATTGGCACTCCTTCCGCCAGCTGTGTGAGAGCACGCGGAGAAACACGTTCTAAATTTTTTTTTTTTAATGGGTCATCAGCTACATCAGTCATCTGTGACAAGGGGCAATGGCATCCAATACGTTTTGAGGCAGTGTTTGTTTCAAGCCATATGAATTTCAGAATTTAAATTTACTTGCCAACTGCAGCTCGTATATCATTGTGAACGTTTTGATAAGACTAGCAGCTATTTTTAGAAATAGTGATCTCCAACGCAGCTGCTGCATGATCACTCTCTCGTCATTAAATTGTCCTAATTCTGTCCTGTTGGGATGCCATTATTTAACCTCTTAAGCGTCCAGATAAGCTCCAGAACCCTACCCATCACAGTAATCCTGTATAATACTCTAAAATTAACTTTGAAAGGGGATTTGATGAGATTAAGTTCTGCAATTGATTTTTTTGTGTGCAGCTGTGCTCAAGATATCGTTTTCCTCTTCCACAAAATATGTTTTAATACGTAATCCTCCGTGAATGGACTTGGCACGTTTATCTTTTTGCTGCAGCTCTTTTACGCTTGAGCATCACGTTCACTCTGGTGGGCTGCTACGAGACATGTGACTTCTATGAAATTATATTAAACATTTTGAACATACCTAGGGGTTGCTTTCACAACTAAAATCACATTAAACCAAACACACTACTGAATTGTTATTAATCGGCTGCCCGCTGACCGAGATGATTTGGTAATAATCTTGGTTTTGCCTTATTTTTGGCAATAGTGGAGAGCAACTTGCATTGCACCGATCTGTCACTGTTTTCTGCATTTAATTTGTTGAGAACAAAGGCGCCTCTGGCAATCTGGGGTTTGTCCACTGGAATCAAGTCAATTGTGTTCCTTTATTCACCCTTTTGGCTCCTCCGTGTCCACTTCCCAGACTCCTATTTTGACAACAGGCGCCCATAATTCACGCACGAGAGAGTTAAACGAAGAGGTGAGAGTGCGTCCGTCTCTGCAGGCGGGGGCGTCTCACATTGTAATCCTCGCGGGCGTGCGCCCCGCGGCTCTCCTTGCGCGCTGCCGCCCCGTGGATAGTCTGCATGGCGCACAGCAGCAGGTTCTGCAGCTCCAGGGTCTCCACCAGATCCGTGTTCCACACGATGCCTGTCGGAGCCGTCGCAAAGCCGCACTCGGTAAGCACGTCCCCCCCCCCCCGTGTTGGTTTAATTTACTAACTTTACAGTGTATTCAAAGGGCAGTTGACTCTCAACACCTGCACTCTGCCTGGCTAACTCACATGCCCTCTGCTGGAGCTTTGAGAATTCATGGGCGCATTGAAGAAATGTGGTCTCTTACTTGCAGAAACACAAGTACCTACTCTCTCAATTATTATTTTTCAAATGACGCAAGATTTAAAAGCACCGCACAGCTTGGGATGAGGAAAAGCAGATGTAGAGGCCGTAAATTGTTTCCGACTGTCCCAGAGAGAGACGTGTCAAAGAGGCAGGATGGATCTTGTTTGTCTTGCTCAACTTTCAGCGTTCCCCTGTCGCCAACAGAGTTTACACGAGGACAAATTACACCATCAGCAGCTGCCTGACCAGCCAAACAAGAATGGTGCCACTTTTATGAAGGTATTTCCATATGGTCTGAGTGGCTGAAGTTATTTTCTATATTTTTTTCACGGTTTTACCAGATTTAGCTGTCAGGATCACTGACACACACACAACTGATAAATGTAATCGACTTGCACATACAAGGAAGATAAGCACTGCATAAGACAACGTCAACGCCATCTGCTGACGTGTGAATAGACAAACCCAAACCTTGTCACACCACGGGGTTGAAAGGCCAAAGCATGTGCAAGAAAATTCCTGTTCTCATCTATCATCACATCTTTAAGACTACCACCAACGGCCTCACACTTACAAGCATTCATGTTCACTGTTACCAGCGACTGGCTTCCCAATGGACAGGGCAAGGCTGTCTCTTCATTTTGCCAATGTGTAAAAGTGTAACAACAGCCAAAATTGAAGACTCAAAACAACATCATGGCCCATTGCATCAAGACCTTTCTGACTTGCAACACAAACCGTACACACACACACCTGTTTAAATGCTGCCTTGTATAATTGAACAACAATAACCTTGTAACATGTGTGACATTCACAATGTTCACACCAGCGTCTACTCAAGTTTTCCCGCCTCCCCAGAGTCCGTTATTGTTCGTGTGTGCAATGAAACCACCTTCTGATTACTGCGCTATGAACAGCAGGAGTGCAGCTTGTTAAAGAATTCACCCAAATACACAAGCAACCAAATCAGGACTAGGCAAGTTATCAAAAGGGTGCCGAACTCTAAGAGGACAACTATTTACACGCAACTTGACTGAATTGAAAAAAAAATGCATGCTGTCAATAGGGGGAGTTAACTCATGATGAACTGTAGCAATGTTCCAACCCAGCTTTGTTTCACGCAACTTGAGCCGTGCAAAAGTTAAACTTGTGCATTGCTTTCCATTACAGGCTTGGCTACGAGCCACGATGGGTGCGCACACACGTGAGCTCGTACACACAAACGCGCAAAGACGCCGGGACTCAAGTGACGCGCGGCTGACCTCTGTCGAAGGTCTTGAGGTCGTGCACGTGCTGGTAGAGGCTGCTCAGCTGCCTGCAGCCCTCCTCCAGGACAGGGCCCGTGCGGAACACGGCCGCGTGGGTCTGCATTGTCTGCGGGTACATCGAGTAGACAGGGCGGGGGTTTGCACGACACACTCAAGCAACAACCCCCTGCGCCTCGGTGATTAAATGTCTTGATAGTAATGGACGGTTAGCAAAATGGCAGGTATAACCTGATTTTTTACGTGTTTTTTGCTTCAACGTATTTGGAAGGAGTCAGGTGCTTACATGGAAGATCAAATAATGAATCATCAGCCGTGATCAATTTACATCTCGCATGGTCCTGCGATATAACAATTTAGAAAAATCATACTAATGCAAGACAAGCCTCTGCTAGCTACATTTATTGATGAAAATTGATCTCTTTTAACATTTGACTTGACAAATCACAACTTGCACCGCGCCACTTTGATATACCTTTGCTCACGTTAATTCATGTATCCACACATTACAGATAATGTTGGTTCAGTCAAGCGGACGTCCCTACCTTCTGCATGTTGATGCGCAGCTCGGAGGTGCGTACGGACCCGTCGGCGTAACGCAGTTTGTCCAGGTTAGCCACGGACGACTCTCCGGCGCTCTGGCTGATAGGGGCCAGCGCTTCACCTGGGCCAGCAAACACACACAGGTGTATCTTCGTGACAATCTTTACGACACAACGCAACGATTGGCTAGGTACACCTCACAATTAGTCCCTTCCTCTCTGAACGTACAATGAATTGTAGAGCCAAGGGCATTTTGTGATGTTTAGAATGGCTCAGCAATTGTGGTAACACTCAAAAGGTCCAAAACAATTAGCAAATGACGGCTTGCCCCCATGCACTATATTTTACAATGTTTTCAACTCATGAATCGTCCTTTGGGCTAATGTTCAGACTGAAAATATGCAATCCAAGTCTGCAAAACCAGAATTTTGAAGGCGTTTTTTGAGTAAACATGATGCACTTGCTTGCTAATAGTGACTACTCAAGTCCACCTCCATATCTAGCTTGTAAAAAAAAAGTACCTACTTCTAAATGTAGCATCTACATTAAACTGTTATTGAATATTAGGTTTCTAACAATGAATCACCGATTTAAATATATTTATAAGCCCATTTTACATGTGACAAACTATGACTTTTAATGCTTATATAAATTTTGAATTATATTAGTTGTATTAGTGAATTGTGCAGTTAGGAAATCGTTATTCCGATTCCAGAATCATGTAGCCACTACAGACGCTATATGCACCACAATGCTCAAAAAATCTCATGGATCAAAGAATCTAATCTAAAAAAACAGCAATCTCAAATCACAGCGACTCACTGAAGAGCCCAGAGAATGATTCTTATCAAGACACACTAACTCCCCGCTTGCTCACGCTCATTCCACACAAAGTGTTTGCCACAAATGAACCACGATACCTTTCCAATCTCGTCAAAGAACATAAACCATCAGGCGAACTCCGGTCATCGTCGCAGCGGCTTTTGGCTAGTCATCGAACAGCGCCGTTCACCGCATCGCGCGCGTTCAAATGCGCCTCTGTGGCCGTCTGGAATGCTCTTCTTTCTGATATTAGGAAGCCACTGGAGCTATGCACTTTTAAATAACCTAGATTGAGAACTCATTTTTTAAGAACTGCTTGTTGTGTTTTAGTGTGTCTTTCCCCCGTACCTCCAATGAGCACGGTTGGCTACGTACGGTGAGAAAGATGTTCAACATAGTACATACGTGTTCAGTGTCCTACGGCTTACCGGGCTTGGCGAGCTCGGCAATGGTGAGCGCGCAGGCGCGGCCGAAGATGACGAGATCCAGCAGGGAGTTTGCGCCCAGGCGGTTGGCGCCATGCACTGAGGCACTGGCGGCCTCGCCGCATGCGTAGAGGCCCTGCACCACGCTGTCCTGGCCGTCCTTGCGCGTGAGCACCTACACGAGCGCGGCCACCGCATGCCTCTGGTCAATCGTTGTCTTTCGCTGGCTCTAAAGCAGGCATGCCGTGACACTTGCAGATGCGAGCTTGTTAAGGATGTGTTTCTTCTTTGCGAGTGATCTGGTTGTAAATGTATAATGGAGCTCAGTGACACAGTTGTGTGAATGTGTGGTTTCTCAATCAGAACATTGGGTGAGGGTCTAAAGTGATAATTCCGAAATAAGCATCCACTTATGGTCATCAAAGCAGAATTTACTTTCTTGGTGACACTGTGATTGATAACTTTCATACAAAACAAATGAACAAAACATAACATAAATTATAAAACAAACTGGACATAGCATCTAAATGTGGCTACATTTCAAGATGTTGAAGAGAAACAATGTGAACAATTATTTTGCAGGGGCAGCCATTCATAGGCTGAGGTAAAAACAAAGAACTTGAGAGCCTGTGCTTGAACAGTGACAGGGAGTCGACAATGCAGATGACTGGGGGAAGGAATTCCAGGCAATGGGGGGAGAGGTGAGCAGCAGAGGGGAACAAGCAACCCCACACTGAGTGAAGGTTGACTGGGGGCGTCGACAGAAAGCCTGGGTTGTCATGTGTACATACACTTAATCACACGGCCTGTTTTATTCATTAAGCATAACAACGGCACCTGGCCCTTGTAGTTGGTGGGGATGCCACCCATGTTGTAGTGCACGGTGGGCAGCACGGGGATGGGGTCTTTAGTGACGTCTACGCCAGCGAAGATCATGGCCGTCTCCGAGATGCCGGGCAGCCGCATGGCCAGCTGCTGCGGGGGCAGGTGGTGCAGCTGCAGGTGCACGTGGTCCTTCTCTGGCCCACAGCCCCTGTTGCACCATGGGGGAAAAAGGGGTTAAAGGTTAAGAGGACAGAAGCAGGCAGAAGCCAGACAAAGAAGAGGGAAAGAGAGAATGCTTTCAGAAATTTGAGGGTTTTCAGGTTTGACGGAAGAATGCATGTTAACTTTTGTCACAATCTTTTGACTTGATTATAAAGAGCAAATTTCGTAACATTTGGTTTAACCAATTACAATAAATTGCTTAAACTATTGCACTTTTAGCACAAACAAGGCTTAAGAACAAAATATAATCGTACAATTTTAGGCCCAATTTTGTAATTAACCTAACGATTTGGAGGTTGACTTTTTTTGGTAATTTCAACTCTAATTGTGCACACGTCACTTCCCGAGCGACACAACACAACGTACACTATGCTAGTCATCGCGGGGTGGGGGGGGGGGAAGAGGCTGGATGCGGTGAGCGATGGGGGTCATACCTCCCTTCGCGGATCTCGATGGTCATGGAGCGTGAGACCACATCACGGGAGGCCAGGTCCTTGGCGTTGGGAGCGTAACGCTCCATGAATCGCTCGCCGTCGCTGTTGATCAGGATGCCACCCTCGCCGCGGCAGCCCTCTGTGATGAGGCAGCCCGCGCCGTAGATTCCTGCAATTTAAAAGACAAGAGGGTGGAGAAACATCAGACATGCATTCACGTAAGATGTTAGATATTAAGGTGGCACGGTGGCTCAGAGGGCAGATGGCCAAACTGGCACTGCTGACGATTCTGTGTTTGAATTCAACGGCCGCCTGTGAGTCAACCTGGGTTCTCAAGAGTAGTGAGTTGATGCCATCAGCCTGGTTACCAATCAGTGCACAAAAACACATCACATACAAGTTGGTTCAGCACTTAATTATAGATAAATTCCAGCTGATATTAAAAATCTAAGTCTGTTATGTGATAAACATGACTAGCAAACGGGGTGGGCAAGTACTGCCTCCTAATGTGTGTGCCAGAGGTCACTAAAAGGACTCTCAGATGTAGTTCCGTTATATATATCTGCTTCTCCAAGTTGTTCCCTAACATGGGGTGATGCCCTGCTCTGCAAGAGACCAGAATTGAATCTTAATCTCATAACATGACACAGATGGCACAATTGAGAACACATTTGATTAAATACATGAGAGGAACTAGTATGTTAACCTCATATGGAGGTTGCTTCTGTCAATCAGTTGGACATCAATAACTTGACGAGTGATTTAAAATGAATTCCCAAGTGAGTTAAAGTGAAACTGAGCTGTGTGTAACGAGTGAAAGAATAACAGCTCTCTAGCAATACAAATAATTTTCACACCAGGACAGCTGAAATCCTTCCAAATCTTTAGAGCTCCATGCCAAATGGTGGCTGTGGTGCATGACCGCCCCCTAGTGGCCAAAGCTCAGACTATGCGCTCAAACATTGAAACCGCACAACTTCATGTCAACAGTAGCTCGTGGACATGTTAAGAAAGCCGATCAAATTTCAGACACTTTTTGGAAAAACTCGGAGCATTAAAGTGATATTTTTGGTTGAATTAGCTCAGAAGCTACATAGCAAAAGCACGAGAACTTAAGCAGTCTTCGCACACACAAGGGTCAAAGTGTAACGTAGTATTTCTTCTTCCTCCAGACAACTTTCCAGGTTTCCTTCAACACTGGCAAGCACGATGTGTGTACCAACCTGTGGGATGGAACTGCACGAACTCGAGGTCCTGGTTCGGCAGTCCTGCTCGTGTGACCAGGGCCATGCCGTCCCCCGTGCTGGTGTGCGCAGATGTGCAGCTGAAGAAGGCTCGACCGTAGCCACTGTAGGTGCAAGGAAAAAAACACTCAACGTGTGCCGCACACAATGCAGAAAGTGATTGTCGATCGTGCGCAGGGGTCGGCAACCAAAATAACAATGGCGATTTCTTTCGTATTTGGTAAAAAAACTCGATATTCCAAAAGCCGCAATGCATGTGGTATACGAGACTGTTGCTTAATAAATAACATCACGAAGCAGTCCTTCAAGAGCCGCATGCGGCTCCAGAGCCGCAGATTGCCGACCCCTGGACATATAGAACTCCTCTTATCTGTGGTGATGTGGGGAACCAACGTCACGGACCCGATTATCTGCAGGGATATCTGCAGTTTTCTCCACTTGTCTGTCAGATAACATTGCAGAGAAGGTGAATTTTTCACACGACTTCCCTTATTAGCCAAGAATATTGCAAATAGGAAGCCGTCCCAAAAAACAGATAGAAAAACCATGGAGCATTGCGGATAATAGGAAGAGAAAGGCTGTGGATAACCGGAGTTCTTGTATACCCTAGAACTCCGGCAGATACACGAGGATTCACGTGTAATAGTGTTGTGGGTAAAAGGTGTTTCTCCTGTAATTGTATTCATTATTGAATAATATGAAATTCACAACATATGCACAACATCTGAAGCATAATTAATCGATATCCTTACTTTAAATCAGTCGTGATTAAATATATTGCATGAGGTTCCAAACGACTGGCAGTCACAATGATTTTTTTACAAAACAAAGACGTGAAAAAATGGTATAGAAGACTTAACACTAGCAGCACAACAGATAGTTTTAAAGGCAGAATTTACAGCAGAATGGAATTTTTTTCAAAACAGCTGTTAACGAGAAATCGCGAGTGATTTTATATGACCGTTCTTGCGCGAGCTTCTGAGTTGCGAATGTTTACACTGCACAGATTTGCTTTACAGCAGCAGGCTTTTACCCGGTGGCCAGCACTGTGTGGTTCGCTCGGATTCGGTGGATCGAGCCGTCCTCCAGGCACAGGGCGATCACTCCCCGGCACTCGCCGTTCTCCATCAGCAGGTCCAGCACAAAGTACTCCACGAAGTAGCTGGTGTCATATCGCAGGGACTGTCACCATGACACAATGACAACCACGGCATTGTTATATTTACATGTTGCTACAAACATTGTTTTTGTAATTTTCAATGTTTTACATCTTGTGTTCAAAGCGTGAATGCGTTGACTCTATTCGTATATCTGTGACAGGGGGTCAGGATAACTCCCATGAAGATGATTCAGTATAAACAACATTTACGGAACAGGTTGTGTTGCTATTAGGGACATACCTTTGACTATACTGGTAAAATTGATCTCAGGGTTGCCCAAAATCATCCCTAAATGGATAAGCCTTTTCAGCCAAAGTGATGGTGTCATCATGCCATGCGGCATGAAGTAATCTTTCTGTGGCTCTGAAGGTCACGTTATTATCTCTAATTTGAATACTTCCGTAGACATGCATATTGGTGTGATTTTTCAGAATTTTCGGCCAAAAACGATTATCTGGAGTTTATTTTTACTTTTCTCTCACCGACAAAGTGTTTCCTTGCGTACATTATATCACTGGTAAGCCAGCTTTGGGTCACGCTACTCTCATAACACAACAACAAGTAACCCGAACCACGGGCGGGGGTCGACTTACATACGCAGGATGAATATAGCACAAGATGGAACCTGCCTTGTGCCCAAAACTAGACAGCACCTGCATCAGCCTTGAGGTAACCACATCATGGCTCTGCATGATCGCTACTCCCAACAGTAACTTGCAAGTTTGTAGGAACAGTATTAAGTTACAGCCTGATATAATTTATAACTCTTTCCCTGGAGATGTGAAACAGTATTAATTGTCTTAATTCAGTCGACAGCAGTGTTAAGTTCGATCAAAAGAGAAAGGTTTTAATATATAACTCTTTCCCTGGAGATGTGAAACAGTATTGTCTTAATTCAGTCGACAGCAGTGTTAAGTTCGAACAAAAGAGAAAGGTTTTACTTCAAATGTATATTTCTGTATTTACTGGGGTTTGTACGACTACATAGAGTGCACTAAAAATCAGTTTCTGCCTGCAACAACGTGCAGTTTTTGTTATTGTCAACCTGACAGAACAGAGTTTCCTGACACGGTGGCCTCATTTTTTATATTTCGGGGCGGTCATATATCCCAAAGCGATTGGCCAATATGGCCATGACATTGGCACACAACCGTATATTTGTATCCAGCGCACGAGTGCAAAGGAACAAAGAGTTTATAATCCCACCCAGCAAACATTGTGTCCACTTCACAGCCAGAGTAGCTCTCATGGATATACAACTGGGAAAGCCTTCAGAGACATTACAGGAATGACCGAGAACAAATGCCCCATGTGTGTAATGCTATTTAGGTTTTTTTACAGGAGCACCAAAACAATACAGTAAAAAAATCAAATTAACACATGTCTTTTTCTAAACCTTTAAGCCGTGTCCTGTATATTACACATACACGCAAGCTATGCAATTCTCCTACAGTCATCAAGCATTCCACGCTATGTCCTTGAACTCTGATATAGGGGTGACGCTGCGGTCAGCTGGTTGGCGTGGCGCACTTGCGCTACGAATCCAGCGACCGGAGTTCGATTTGCAGCCATGGTTAACATCACTGGTGTGTGCACTATGAACTGGCCCTCTCCACTCTGGCTTCATCAACCCACATTAACCAGCATTGGTAAAGTATGGTCAAACAACCCCCATGAATGTATGTAGAGTGGCCTTCATTCAGAAGTCCAATGATAATGGACTTTACATTACTTCAGAATATCTCTGCACCTAACGCCTGGGCCTGGACAGACCTACAGGCAGAGAGGGGGTCGTGAGTGGGCTCACCCGTCCATACAGGGTGTGCAGGAGGGAATGGCCGGTGCGGTCGGCCACGCAGCAGCACCGATGGGCCTGGCCTCCCTTGCCAAACTTCAGGCTCTGCCCTCCGAAGGCACGCTGGTAGATTTTGCCGTCGTCCGTGCGGCTGAACGGCATTCCATAGTTCTCCAGCTGCGGGTCAAAGGAGTGCTTTTCATTTATAGACGTGTGCAGTACAGCCTTATGGGGATAACAAAAGGCACTCAAAAACAGACATGTAGAGATTCATTTTTTCAAGTTAGTAAAGCCACTGTTACTAGTGGGGGTCACAGTTCAATTCGAGAACATATATATGTTTAGCATTTTGACATCTCGTTTGTATTATATTTAGATATTAAATCTTGACTTAAAGCTTTAGTGACTGCAGGAATTCATATTCTTTGGGTCTTTCGGTAAAGTCACGTAGATAGGTTCAAAGAAAATAACAAAATAACAAAAAAACTACGACGTTTAGATCGCAACACAAGCGGTCGTCATCATCCTTTTCCTCTCACCTGAAGACGGTCGCCTGCATTGCGATCGAAACGTCGTGAGCTATTATTTTGTCTACCTACGTGATTTTACCGAAAGAACCGAAGGATATGGATTCCTGCAGTCATGAAAGCTTCAAATCAAGATTGTTATTGTTGTAGGCCTGCTACATAATCTATGTTTGTTGGTCTGTTTGTATACAAAAACACATTTAGAAATTAAGGGTTGGAAAAATAATATCAGCAAAACACATAAGCGAAAAAAAAATGTATGTCAATATTCATAAACTATGGCACTAAATACAAAATCGTCTGAGAATAACCCATGGATTCGGTGAGAATAATATAAAACACACTAATTTTAAATGAAATACTTGCGACATAAATTTAATTTCATTTTAGAGCTGGCATGACTGAGGTTCTGGGTTCACATGCGGTAGCCAGTCTGTCATCAAACCAGATTCTCAAGTGTCAGCAAGTTTACTATTTCTGCCTGGTTACTTCCGATGGCATGAAAAAAATATTGCATTCATTTGTTTACTTAAATTCTCTGCAGCAGGGTGACTGGGTAAATGCTGCCCCCTCGTGTGTATAAGACGTCACTTGAAGAGGTTTCAAAACTATTCTTTGATCGCTCCCAACGCGGATCATTCTCTATCACAGGGTGGTGTACTGCTCTCGTAGAATTTTTAACGCATTATTCCATCTCATGACGATGCCAATAGCCCTACTGTAACTGTGACAGACCAAAATAACATGTTGGTTTTGAAACATAATTAAGGAGAAAAATGGCACTCCCAACTGAAATTAAATTGTTGGGAGACATTAAAGTCCTATTAAACTGTCAGCACTTGGATTTTTTTTTTACCTCAGAAAAGACAAAGACCCCTGTATAACCTTAAAAGACTGTTGGGGCAAGTGCTGTTAGCAAGCATCTATGAAGGCCGGCACGGCACACGAGGGGGGTGGGTGGCCAGCACCATGCCCAGCCGAGTGGCGATGCTTACACACCGCACCAGGTACTCATTTGAGGCTGAGTCGACCTAGGAGAGGCCGAGGACCAGTTCAGATAATCGTCACCGGTATTGGCAGTGAGCGGGTATTGAACTCGGGTCACCTGGTTCGTAGCGCAGCGCGCTAGCCGCGACACCGCACACGCGGACGCACAACTGCTCCACACCTCAATGACAGCCTTGGGTGCCTGCTCCGTCATGTAAGCAATGGCGTCCTGGTCTCCCAGCCAGTCGGAGCCCTTCACCGTGTCGTAGAAATGCCAGCGCCAATCGTCCTCTTCCATGTTGCCCAGCGCAGCGTTTATGCCGCCCTGCAGACACACGAGCACACGTGCCGCGCCGTTCAGCCCTAACCGCGGCGCCAAGGTCCACGATTTTAGACTTTTTTATTGCCATATTATCAGAGGTCCGTTTAGAAAAAGTTGATAAAGGGGTATGCACAGTTCGTACACAAATCGCTATATTAGACGCACTTCACACTGTACAAATTATCTACACTGCTTGTAATCCAAATAGAATTGTTCAACAATATCAACATTTTCAAACGTGAAAGTGCACAAGGTACTATTTTAACATCCCTTCTCCTTTCCCTTACAGAAACAGTGAACCCCAATGTCGCTTTTCCATCACTTTCACGCAAAGGTTGTATGCTGTGGTAAGTGTTACTCCATAACTGCACAATAAATGATTACTCAGTACTTGTTTTTCTTTTCAAATAAATCCTTATACTTAAAAAAAGATGAACTGAAACAAGGGAATCAACAAAAATGTTTTTTTTTCCGATCAACAAGAAGATGCTTGACTCCTCCCTCTACAGAAGACTGCTGCACTCCTGTGGATGCACATGAGCACTATTTACACCAAAGAGAAGATAACAGCCGCAACGACAATACTGGGTCCACGAAACACTGGACTAATTCAGGGATGGAGTGAGAGAGCCTCAGTATATCATTACTATATTCTTAACAAAAATAATTATTTCCATGAAACCAACGATAAAAAAGCAATTCTGGAAAGCACAATCCAATGCTATAGTACTGTACAGTACTAAACTGGGCCTTGTGGAAGAGCAGGCCAAAACACCCTGTAAGGGGCTCTCTCTAGAGTTCGCTCTAGTGAAGACCTTTCTGCTAGCAGTAGCATGAAAAGTAATTGCAGGGCTGCGTCCTTATCTTTTACCTTCTACTAAACTGAGACTGCCTGGTTCGTGACGCATCTGCAGTTTCAGGTTTTTTGCAGTTTTCATTTGTTAGGTATAGCCCTGTGAGCCATGAGGCTCTTGACTCGGGTGCAACCGCAACAAACAAAACATGAACAAGAACATCTTAAAGTGACGACGCGCAACAGAAACATCCAGGAAAAAACAGTAAAATCTTCCAGAAAAAAGCACTGTATATCAACGCTGTGTGCAAAAATCCCAATGGGATGCAAGTCTAACAATAACTATAAGACAATTGCAATTAAGTTATCAGGCTAACTCCAAACTTCAACAAACGTGGCTTAACCATACGTTTTCGAAATCACCAAAATAAAGCTATAAAAACAGTGTGGAGACATGGCTTATAAATCACTTGCTTTGCGCACTGTTAAAAGTTTAGTTTTGGGAGTACGATATTCTAGATTATCGATATTTAGGGGCTCCCAAAAGAAACCCACGGTGTACAGGAGAGGGTCAACCCTCCCAAGTTATTTCAAGGACACACAGCAGTAGCTTTGCGCTGGTGGCATCGGACAGTAACGCACCTGTGCGGCGACGGTATGGGAACGTGTGGGGAACAGCTTGCTGACGCACGCCGTGTTGAAGCCGGCCTCCGAGAGGCCAAAGGCGGCACGCAGCCCCGCACCGCCGGCACCCACCACCACCGCGTCGAACTCGTGGTCGACCACGGGGTACTCGCGAGAGATCTGTTGCACGGGCAAAGTTGCGAACAGACACTCCTCGTTACCACCCTAAATTGAAAACTCATTTCTTTAGAACTGCTTTTGTGTTTATTTTGTCTTTCGCCCGCACTTAGCATGGTTGACTACTTACGGTGTGAAAGAAATTCTACATACATACATACCCTCCCACTATCACACACCCCTGCGCATTTACAAGATAAAATAACATTGTACACTTAAAAATGTAAACAGAATAATGCATTGTTCTTAATAGCCAAATCTACATATGATAGTCAGAAAGATCAAATAAAGCAGGCTCGGGCAAGACACTTCACTCCAAGTTATGATGGCGGTGGTTGACACTAACAATGTAGCGATGAAACTAGCTTGTGCGCACATGCTAGATGGAATGTTACATCGCAGGAATGTGAGAGTTGGTGATAGCTTGGGTAGGCCTTCATCCAGCAGTTGATTGATCATGGGTGATGATGATTACAGTGTTTTAGGGATATCAAAATCCTCACACATTTACCTATATGCACACCAAACTTCCTGGCACCACAGGTACTTATTTTAGGCACCGTACATGTGTGGTGCCTAAGAAACTACCACAGGGATATAGACTGTAATGAAAGGGAACAGTGACAGTCTAGGTTACCATACCTCACCATATTAATCGCCATACACACAATGTCAAGGCTACCAAGAACATTGCTTACCGCATCAGAGGCTTTGGCCTTGGCATCTTTCTTGCCGTAGACAGTAAAGTTGAAGTTTCTGGTGCTGGTGACACTTACTGATCGTCCCACTGCTGGATTCTACAATGGGAAAAAGCGTTGTATTTATTGCAGGATGTAACCATGAAACCTTAGGCATTCTTCTCATTTATCATGTACTCAAGTTAGGCTTAGTTAGGGTTACAGTTTTGTAATGACCAAGGTTATGAAAATACACATTTATATTCACTACTAATAAGGTAGACCGTCAATGAGAATATCAATATGTAAACGGCAAAATCAAGACTTTACCTGGATAAAAAAAAATATACCAATGTTACAGCTGTGAAGTAAATAGAAACAATGTTAGCAATCTAAACCAGACATTTTTTTTACAAAACAGGTGTCTTAAAAATGTGTTACAGTAACAGTTGTTGGCATATTTGTATTAAATAGAGTAAGGTGTTAAAAAAAACATTTGGCTTGAACACACACATGAATTAGTATATCAGGATGCTTAAAACAATGTTTGAACAGTGAAGTGCACACAAATGAACAGCCAACTGAACACTTAATGCAGCACAGCTGTGAAGAGAATGATGACAATTACAAACATCCCTGCTTGCTTTGCGATGGGTTCATGATCCATCATGCTACCCAGCCGAGCCAGTAAACATGGGCCAAAGGGGTTCACGAGGACCATCCCACATTCGTCTTTTGCACGAGAGAAAACAGGTTGATTGCAGTCATCTGGACTGAAACTGGATACAAAAAATAATTAACTACCCGTTTGAGGCGTGATATATATGGCTAAATATATATATTTTTTATCTAGTTTTTGATTTATGGTTTAATCTTACCACCCATAATCAAACCAATCACAGAAAAATACAGAATTATTGCCGTTTTTATTCTGTCCCATTATAGTGTATGCCCTTTCGTGAAAAACAGGTTATGGCTCTCACATTCACAAAGACAATATACTCATAAATAATGCATACAGCACATTATTCAAGAGAACATTATTCAAATTAAACTATATATAAACTATATATTATTTGCGCATTCTAAGCTACATCCAAAATATAACTACCAACTACAAGTGGCATACGTTAATGGAACGTGCCTGAAATACTGATATCCAAAGACCTCACTCACAGCTTTGGAGGTGAATGGTGCTTAAGGACAAACTGAAATGCCTTCCTCAATGTGTTTGCATAACTTTCTACAGTGCACGCGAGTACTGTGGACGTCTACGTGCTCGAGGCGACCACGAGAATGGATGCGGTCATTATCGCAGGTTTAAATCGAATTTAAATTATCAACTTTTGGTTGTTCTTTTTTACTCTTACAGAAAAGTTTGCAGTAGTCCAAACACGCCAATTTAGAAAATGTTTTTTATATTTTGTTATGCAGCATCCAGGTCTACGACGATAAAAGCATGTAATAACGTTGCAAAAGTCTAAATTTGCTAACAATTATACAAACTCGTGTTCGTTGTGCCAGATACGTTTTTGTTGTTGATAATTTAAATATACAAACGACTCTTCTACTTGTGCCTGTGATTCAATTTTGTGTTTCACCACTCCTGGCAAAACAAAATTCCTAATCCGCCAGGCTCGTGCCCTGCCTATTCTAGAGGTCATCCCGGTGCCAAGCTCTCAGAGGTGCGCAATTTAATTAAGTTATCAGCAAGGAACGCATGCCTATCGCTCACATGATGCTCAAAGCAATTCCACGTCTCATTAAATCGAGCAGCCACCTATGACGCAGCTCTCAAGAGGTTTGCTGCCCACCTTACAGAGCGTCAATTGATTAAATGACCATATTCTCAGAATTATAATACGCACTTATCCCCCTGAAATTTGAAAGCAAAGTTGGGTGCGCTTCGTGTAACCGGGAGAATACTCCTCCACCTGTTCATCATCATCATCTTTAATGCCACCGTTACCCACGGGAACACGTTACACTGTTGAGCCATGGCAGCACATGACCACCCAGAGAAGACCGCCACAAGTTTCCTTTCAGAATTATCTCCTCGACCACATCTCTCCCGGTTTTAAAGCAGCCGGTTTCATAACCTCCTGCACGACTGACTGCTCTCTCTGGCATACCCTCATATCCCGAATGAGTGCAACGTTTTTTGAAGGTGTTTGATTAATGCTGGATTGTCCCTCAAGCCAAATCGTTGTTCTCATAGATGGAGAACAATGTTAATGATGCGTTAGGGCTTTGGCTCAAAGCCATTTTGGTGATCAGAACGTATTCGAGTCCAAGGGTAACCAGCACTGCAAATACCTTTGAGTTGAATCGCAGACGACATTGAGGGTATGCCAAGAAGATACATTTTGTGTTTGACCATTCCTAAGTTGCTTTTATAATTGATCAAAGGAACACTGGGGTCACAGGCGTGCGGTTACACGCTGCAATGTACTGTACACACGTATCAGATAATCATGGTACAGTACAGAAATATCACATTTTTAAGCTAGTTACATTTCCTTTTTGACGCGACAAAGCAACATTTTTTTTCATGGCAAACCCCAAACCAATGGTTGTTTTCGTTACATTTTGCAAGCCTTAACACGCACATGTTTTTGTGTGTCATAGACAACGTCATTTAGACTTCAGAACTACGATACAATTGTATATGTACCCTCTTGTGTATATTCAATTACATTAAATTCAATGACGTGGCGAACGCTGGAGTCGAACCCGCGTCGCGCGAGTTACCGCCAGGCAGCCCAGCCACAACCTCCCCTACAGCACGCGCACAGGCAGACACCGCTGCCAGCAGCGGCGTTACATTTCATTACGTTTGCAACACCTTGTACAGAAATTACATTGACCACAGGGTCCAGGCCGAAACGTCTGCGCGCCCGCGCGGACAGAGCCGGGAGGTCACGTCAGGTCGCGCGTCCCCTCAGCCCGGCCGCCTCGACCTTGAGCACAGGACGCCGAAGCGATACCGCAACCGCGTCGCTCTCGGGTTGAAGGCAACAATTAATAAAACAAAAGGGGGTGCTGACGTTACACGTTTGTGTTTCTGTGCCACCGCCACCGTCTCCTCCTCCTCGTCGTCTGCCACCTCACCGCGAGTTTCCTGAGCGTGGAGCGCGCCGCACCGAAGCCACGCACGGCCGCCATCTTCGCGCCTCCCGGCAGGCAGCGCAAGCCCCTCTTTATAACCTCGGGTCGTACCAACTCAGCGGGGTAGCGTGGGGGTGGGACACACCCCCGACATAATCTTGTTCACGTCATTCCTACAGAGCCCGCTGAATTCACTGGGGATTTTTGAGAAAGCGTGATGTTGTAAAGATATCCACTCGTAGATATAACAGGAAAATTTTGAATGTAAATAATGATACATTAATTATATTTATTGTGTAACAGGGGTAATGCATCTTCTTGGTTCATTCGGTAAAGTCACGTAGAAGGGAAATAATAAAATAATAAAAATAAAACATAATACAATTATTCTCACGACGTTTCGGCCACAACGCAAGCAGCCGTCCTCAGGTGAAGACCAGGTCTGTCTAATACAGTTGTGTAAGATTTATTGTGTAACAGGGGTAATACAGTTGTGTAAGAGTCTTGAGAAATCCCCCCTCCGTTGGAGTGACTATGGACGAGGCCGGGTCTTGTGATAGGTGAAGAGCTGCTCTGTGCAACACGTGTACCCAATTCAACTTCCACTCGGCTGGCATATTCAGACACACCCACACACTCAGCACACCCCTCCGTAATAAAGCAACCCGCCTTCCCCGCTGACCTTTCCACGGCGCTTGTGCCAGGCTAGGTTCATCTTGAGGCCACGTGAAGTGTCGAAGGCTCGCTGGCAGGTCAAGAATCAGACCCAGGTGCCATAGGTTGACTGAGATGGCTGGCAGTAACGTTCTGACCTGCCCCTACTGGACATCCTTCAAAAAAAGCTTGATAGCTCATCAGATTCCTCCAGTATAAATATTATTATTATATATGGGATGTATGGGATTATATATGGGACGTGTTGCACTGTGTGTCGGGTCTGCCTAATTATGACCAAATCAGCAAGGTTGAGCCTGGGTGGTGCTTTCAGGCTACGTTATGGGGTCTCCCCACACACGTGTGGACTGTGGGGGTTGTTTGACCATACTTCACCAGGCGGGTTGGTGAAGATGGGGTGGGGGGGCGCAAGCAGTGGAGCAAAAGCACAGCAACTGATTTTTCTTGGAGCGTTCTCTGCTCCCTCTTCACACGATAGCCTCACACAAACCGGTAACACCTGTTATGCACCGTGTATCCAAGCTTAAGCTTCCGAGATCGGATCTAAGACTTTGATGTATTTTATCTTACCGGGGTCTTGCCTCCAAACACAGGCGCTCCAGTCGGCTCCACGTGCGGTGTGAGTCCTGTACCAGGCACTGCTCGGGCAGGCCTCACACATTGCATTTGAACGTCAAACGTGAATTTAAAAACAAACAGCCGTCACATGTCACCTTCACGGCGGCTTAACCCAAACACACGATGAGGGTGTCGTTCCACGTGATGGCAGGTCACGAGTAAGCTGACACTGCCCCGACCACCTTCATACACACATAGGAACTTAAGACAGTGACTTAGGCAGACATTATTTACCACGCGAAGTAGTTGTTACTAAGGCCCAGTGATTTGTTAAACCCACGGTGTTTCCGGCCTGCCCTATTTCCCTGTTTTGACAGGGTTCCCATCATTGATACACTCGATTACTCACGTGAGGTAACGTCAGGACTGACATTTACTGTACTGTAGTTCCTTGTACTAATGTAGCTTCAGACACTTAGGAACACCACAGCTAACCTGAGATTTATCTTTAGATAATGAAAATTTATTTTAGGTGCGATTCTGTGCCGAAACGTTAATCTGTGGAAAATAAATTTAGCGCATACGCCAGTTTAGAAACGCGTGTAAGCTCTAGTAACATGTTCCAATCCACTTGTTCCATTAAAGTGCAAGTTTACCATGAATACCATAAGATTCGGCTTTAATCAGGGTAACTGCAATCCAAGTCACATCCAGCTGCCACAACGTGCCACAGGCCCCTCTCCCACCAACCCGGCACGGCACTCATCTTCCTCGACACACACGCAGTCCCAAGTCCAGCTGTTCGGTCCGTTTGGCTTTTGTAAAAGGATACAACGAACACATGGCCTCGGGTCAGCCTGAATGAAAGCCCCTACCTTACCTTAGCATGGCTCTCCTTGCAGGGAAACTCAATCATATCTACAGGGTGGTCCAGAAGTCTATTCCACTACCCCCCCCCCCCCCCCCCATTAATTTATCTCTAACATTTTTTTTGCTTATCCATTTCTGTTTTAAATAAACCTTAGTTTAAAAAAATAGATAAAGTTGGGATAATTAAATGGGGGTCACAAGACATATGGGCCACCCTGTACTCTCCGTACTTTGTTTTTCATATCCACGTTGAACTTTCGCATTGCCAACCACGCTCATCGGAGGTGCACAGGAAAACCACACCAAGTCCAAATTATTTGTTCCAGGCCCAAAGAATATTTTTCAGGAGTAGCCTCCATTCACACGTTTTGGCTGAAACCAATGAGATCGTATGCTTTAGCCATGGGAGGAAACCAGGCAACCCAGAATAAATCCATGCAGAACAAGGCGAGAATATACAAATTTCACACACAAAGGCACCACCGCAAGTCAGAAATCGAACCCAGGTTCTTCTTGCTGCCTCCCAAGACAGCCCAGGCACACGGAGGCAGGATTCCGCTATTATTGGCTCAAGGCTATGAACGTCCACTCTGTCCAGCGGGAGCCAGGTTCACAACCTCCCTGCTCAAGCCAGATCGGAACAATAACACGGGGGCTGAGTAGCATCCACGAGCTCAAGTGACGCTCTGCGTACTCGTCACTGAACTACAAACTTTAGACTGCGGCTCCACCCAAGCTGGGAGGGAACCTTTATTTCGGTTATACCACCGACGGCTATGCACAAACCACAATCAACGTACCATGTGAAGATTAAACATCACCTTCCAGGGGTCAATCCACTGCTGGATGAATGCCTCCCAAATACGTCGCCAACTCCCACGATCATGCGATGCAACCATTCACCCAGCGTCCGCACACGAATGGATGTCATCGCTCCATCTCCTCTGTGGACGGGCTCTTGGATGCGTTCCATTCCTTGGCTGCCACTCCGATAGTATTCTTGACCATCGCCCGTCGTCCCTTCTAGTGTCCTGTCCGAGTCCACTTTTCTTAATACTACTGCCTATTAAGACAATTAAACGTTGGGATTTTATTCGATGGAAAATTACATTCCGTCAAAGAATATAAAACATTTGACACTCTGCACTTTTCCCATACGGCCGTGCGACGACCACAGTCGTACCATGCAGCCCAACTGGGCCACTTGGCCAGTTGGTGCTTGTTCCCGACACGGCAAACAGAGACACGTGGCGGCAGAAGCAATCCCATACCCAGACTACACTGCAGGATCCCACGGTGGAAGTACCGGGATCCTCTCTTCCACGACTATGGACCACGCTGAACCGCGCTCGAACACAACGCGGCAGATCAGCGTGCACGTTCCATGAATGGAAGATCAAAGAATCGCCCAACTGAGACTGTGGAGAAGTCCAAACCATTAAGCACATCGCCGATGAATGCTCCATCCATGCACATCCTGGCGGTATCGCTGAAATCCACACTGCGTCAACCACCTCATTGGACTGCATGAGCAACCTTTGCATTCATTTCTGACGATCATTAAGAAAGAAAAACTATTGCTTGTCACAATGCCACACGAGAGAGAGGAGACTCCAGGCGCTGCCAGCAGCTAGAGCAGAGGCCATATTCACACCTGTGCATGACAATCAGCGGAGCTCGCTGACATGGGACACAAAACAAAAGTGACAAAGGAGTTACATTAAATTCAGGGACGACATTGGCAGTGACGCACAAGCAAACAATATAAGTCTTGGAAAAAATATACATTGTACACCACTAACCACTTGGATTATAGCCCTGCAAAGGGGCAATGGCATGGAACATTAAAACATCACACATATTTTGAAGTGCCTTATAATAGAAACATATATCATAGGCTAAAGTCTAAAGGGACCATATACAAAAATGTTAGCTTATTATTGTGTTAAATGGCAGTGCGATTGACTTGGTCTGTAACAATTCAGTTACGATTGTGCTCAAGAATTACTTCTTTAACATCGATTAACATAGCGACTTCTAAATGGAAGCAGGCCTGTAAGCAGGAGACAAGCGTTACATCGCTGGATCGTGGGAGATGGTGTCGGTTTGGGGAGGCCTTCATCCAACCGTAGATTGACCATGGCTGATGACGATGAATCTAAAACAATGGATTCGTACGAGTGCAATTTGATGTGTGCCTTACGCAAGAATCAATATTAACCGATGCATCTTTATCCTCCCCCCCAACCCATCAGTGATAAACATGGCATGTTTTCGCTCTCACAAAACACACAAATAAAGATCGTGCAATTGAGCATTTATTGTAAACACCAAGAAGGCACAATGCATTTAACAACTCGCAAAGTATTACTCTTATCAGGGAATTACAGGCAGTTTACCATTCGTAAAAAAAGTAACTTTTCTTTTTACCCCAAGCCTAAGAATGTGAAGCATATCAATCTAACTTACAGGTGCAGGATGCGCCAAACTACTGTAAACCCGTATTTCAATTAGTGCCTCTTCGATTGAAATGTCACCAGGAGGCCTCATCAGCCTTCCACTCAATTTCACAGCGTCGTCGAGTGTCCAAATAAACCGTGACACTACTACCGAGCCCGTTCGCTATACAGTTTACCCACATCACTAAACACTGCAGGATACCGTTTTATGTTGGAAACAAGTTAACTCTTGCATATTTCCAGGGTAACCAAGTCCTGGTAAATTTTACAAAACCCTGGTATTTTTACTTTTAACACTGCATTATTCACGAATTACACCCATTTCTGGTAACTGAAATTCGAATGTACGTTATTTTACCCAGGAAAAATATCAGACTATTGGTCCTCCTGCATTGGCAAGTTTGGCAAACTCCATTAATCAGTGTTTTGTATGTGGGAGAACCCCCGTGTATACACGGGGATAAACACTCCAAACCCTGCATGTATTGATTCAAACCATAGACACGCAATCCAGTGAGTGGACCAAATCCATCTGTGGACTGAACCCACCGATTTACAGACACTCCTCTACTTACTAACGAGGTCTGTCCGCAAGTCCAACTTGACTCATGTCTATTACAAACATGTTACACGGCATGTACACTCAACAGGGGAATGGCTTTAAGTTGTATAATCTGCTGCAGATGTAGATGCCACTGGTTCACAACGCTTTATGTCCACTTGAGTTTCCATTGTAATAGTGCACCTCTTCTGACGACCACCCTCAATACTTTAACCACTTTTACTCTTCTGAGACATGGGGGTTGATAACGTTCGTGAACAGTAGAGAGAGAACGCCGTAGTGAACCGCACGGCAACAACACAACAATGGCAGCGGCCCAGGCAGAAATGCTGGGAATGCTGGGTAATGACACCGTGACAACCACCACCATATATCTTGCGGCGGTTGAACTTACGACTCTCGATCCGAACAGGCAACTAGACACAGGGTCAGGTTTGTTCGCATCTCTGGAAGTTCGTAAGTAGAGGAGTCCCTGTATTGCCATCTCCTGGCACACCTTGTAAAGTAGTTTTCATTTATTACCTTCTCTTGCATTGATCAAAGAGACAATTTTTTTTTTATCAAACAACAAGAGATATTCGAATATTTAATGTCTTTACACACAAATGGCACATTTGCATTACACTCGTTTACAAAGCCCAGTTATTCCCCACTAATGAGGTGTGAAATCAGAGACTCTGGAACATTTAGCTGCCACATTCGAACAAGAATGGCAAGAACACTACGCCCACAAGGGCTTGAAATAGGACGTCTCACGGGAATGTTTCTCAGCATTCATGATACGTTTAACAAAATCTGTAGATGTCATTGGGGGTGCCACCGTGCATTCTGCGCCCTCCACATCAACCAAACGGCAGTCAAACTCCGGGCCGAGTGACACAGACGTAGCATTAATTCTGCGCACTAAGTCACAAACGTAATCCTGGCATCGGTTTACAACTCATCGTGCCATCTCACAGGCTGGGCCGACTGACAGCTGGAACATGTATTTCTATTTGTTTTGTTTGAGTTGCCGTTCAAGCTCGGCTGAATTACCTGTTGCCTCCCACCTCGCTGTGCTCCACTGTGGTTGCAATCCCCCCCATGTAAGGTCCAAACCCACAACTGGGGCACGATCGGTCATGCGTGCACAAGCGCGGGCTCTTATCATCACGGGTTTAAAGGAGCCTAGACCAGCAAGCAAATGGCATGTGCTAGCACGTGTGCATGTGGGTCTGCGTGTACGTCTCTGTGTTGGTGTGTGTGTGTGTATGCAGGTGTATGCAGGTGTATGCGCTTATAAAGACAAAGATCACCTGTATATTTTAGATAGGCTGTTGGGGGCAAGTGCTGTTAGAAAGCACCTATGAAGGCTGGCACTAAACGTGAGTAGGAGGTGTAGCCAGCACCATGCTCTGCTGCCTTTGTCTCCCCAGTGCTGATGTTTACACACAGTACCAGGTTCAAAGGCCAAGTTGGCCTAGGAGAGGCCCAGGACTGGTTCACATTTGCAAATTATATTAACCGAGGCTGGGATTCAAACTCAGGCTGCCGGGTTCATAGTGCACTGCTAGCCACTACTTCACCGCTCCCGCCACCTTCCCCACTGCATGCGGGTGTGAGCATGTGTGCGGGTGTGAGCACGTGTGCGGGTGTGTACGTGCGGGTGTGAGCACGTGTGCGGGTGTGTACGTGCGGGTGTGAGCACGTGTGCGGGTGTGTACGTGCGCTGGGTGGTGGCGGTTGCGGCATCAGTGGTGGAAGAGGCGCAGGTTGGTGTGCGCCAGCGCTATGCCGTGCTTGTCGCACGCCTCCACGATCAGCTGATCCGCGGTGGATCCAGACGGCGCCGCTATGAACTGCACGCCGCTCTGCCGTGACGAGACACGCGTGCATGAAGATGGAACATTTAGTATTTTTGCCTTGGAACATTTTTGTTACCGTCCCTTCTTTTTTTATTATTTTAAAATGAATTCGCGTTGACAAATTTTAACGCTGTTGCATGTAATGAAGGTGTAAAAACCACTGATGTCATGAGAGCATATCTTAGTCGTCAATGTTAAGTCGATGACGTTTCAGGCAGATGCCCTTTTTGTTAATTACGGCCAATGCCCAAAATGTCAGCTTTTATACTTACTTTCTTTATTTTTAAGGCCACAGCATTATTGACGAATGCGTTAAGTGTTTTGTTATTTGTGCAGTCCACTCCTAACGCAGCGTCACTAAAAACTTAATTTTATGTTGATTCGGGACAGGAGAGACATGGCGGGAATGAATTAAGACATTCGGGTCGATAAAGACGGCCATAAGGACAGCAGGAGCAGCCTCCCAATGGAGTGAACAAATCGGTATTCAACTTCGCACAAGCCTCCTTGCAGGGTGCTACCATCGAGGGGTGGACATGCGCCGACATCACTCCCCTCCCTCCGCTACCTGCTTGGCGCGATCCACGTTGTCGCAGAACGGGAAGAAAGCGTCGGAGCTCAGGGCGACGCCCTCGAGGCGACCAATCCAGTCCTTCCGCTCGGCCTCCGTGAAGGCCTCGGGGACCTCCTCAAAGAGGGCCTGCCAAGTGGCGAGGTCCACGTCCTGTGGGCCACGGGGAGAAGTAGTGTGTCGAGTGTTGGGAGAGTGTAAAAGGTTAAGGTGCAGTCGTGCAATTCCCTGCTCACGACACTGCTGGTGGAAGGGCCTTTATTTAAACGAGCTACAGAGAGCCCCTCAAAAGGGTTTTTGGCCTATTCTTTCACGCTGGCCAGGCATCTTGGAAGACATGGGAGTAACCACACTTTGCCAGGGGCTCCTCATTCTGTCTCTCAGTGTTCTATCAGCAACAACGATGACATTTTCCACTAACCAGATAACGACAACGATTATAACAATGAACACGACGACGAATACGACCATGACGGCAATGGAAATGCTGCCGACCACGACGGACGACGCGGCCCCGCCGCCGGAGTCGGCACGCCAACGCCTCTGCACTCCGCCGCCCCCCGCACCTGCCCCACGGTGCCGGAGACGAACACGTCGATGGCGTTGGAGACTTCGGCGCGCTTCACGGCGGCACGGAAGCGCAGGCCGAGGACGCGCGGGTGCTGCCGCAGCCACCAGTGGTTGGCCTTGTCGCCGGCCAGGCGCGTGCAGTGGATGCGCGACTGCTGCCCGGACCCGATGCCGATCACCTGCAGAGGTAGCGCGCCCAACATCAACGTTGGTGCCGGTAGCCGGTTACGGATCATTGCTGCTAATTGTGCTGGTTTACCCCAGGGAGAGGCTCACGGAGTGTCACGCTTCTTTCGCAGGAGGTCTCTGCCAAGCTTTCCTAGTTGGGGGCGATGTTGGTGCTGTGTGCGATCCCGACTGAGTAGTCTGTCGGTAATGTTTCAGCATTGGGATGCGATGTTGTGTGGCCAATACCGGTAACATTCTGTGTTTTTTAACCGTGGGAGGAAACCGGTGAACGCCGAGGAAACCCATGTAGAAGGAGGGGTGAACAAACACCAGACAGAAAAAGGCACCCAAGTCGGAAAGGAACCCAGGAACTGCTGCGAGGCACGGAGTGTTACCACTGCGCCACCCCGCTGCCACCAACTCACGAGGCTCAATGATTCACCCACACCCCCCCCATCACTGTCGGTTTGAGCGTTGTATTTGAGCGTCACACGATCATTCAAGAAGTAACTTTTATTTTTTAAAGATTAACATTGCTGAGAATAGGTTTTCCCCTTTTTTCTGGCAACAAAACAGGTGTTAAGATGTTAAAACACCAAACTGAAACCTTTTACAAGAAATCGTGTCTGCATTAACCACAATACTTGTGGTCAGAATGCAAACAAAAAACGTACTTTGATAATATATGCAGACATCATTCCTTTTAAAAGGTTTCAGTTTGGTGTTTTAACATCTTAACACCTGTTTTGTTGCCAGAAAAAATGGGAAAACCTATTCTCATATTTTGGTACTGGCAAAGGAGGTCCCATGATGGAGATGCTCACCCCGAGCCCTCATTACTCTGATAGTGCATTGTCTTTGAGCTGTACGTCTTTTGGCGTCCTATGGTCTAACACCGTTTTGAGACTAGGCTCAAAAGAAAGCTGCCTCTGGTGTGGGCCAATCAGTTTTAAAGACAATGCATATATTATCAGAGTATGGTTTTTGTTTGCATTCTGACCACAAGTATTGCGGTTAATGCAGACATGATTCCTTGTAAAAGGTTTCAGTTTGGTGTCTTAACATATTAACATTGCTGTTTACAATTTCGTTGGCAGTGTGCAAATTACAATATTACATTTTAACACTGTCACGTGAACCTATTACATACAACAAACATATGGAAAAAGTAATATATTTTTTATAAACTCGATTCAACGCATGTACGTAGAGTATGTAGACATAAGCTACGCGTGATCCCACCTGTCCGTTCTTGGCGTAGCAGACAGAGTTGGACTGCGTGTACTTCACAGCGACCGACGCCACAATCAGATCGCGGACGGCTTCCTCGGGCAGCTGAGCGGGCAACAACAATGGGAGGTCGCAGGCCGGGTCAGGACACGGCACAACAGCACCGCGCAGCGCGGCTCGGGGCTGTGGGCAGGTCACATTGAACTGCGGTCGCGACGAGTGTCGCGTTACAGCGCCGGGTTGCCGCGGTCGTGCCGTGCGTCTCTCCCATGCGCAGGGGTCGGCAACCAAATTAACAAGAAGCACCAATTTATTCGAAATCATAAAGAGCCGCAATACATGTGGTGAATACGAGACGGCGGTCCTTAATAAGTAATGTCACCAATCGGCCCGCAAAGAGCTGCATGCGGCTCCGGAGCCGTAGGTTGCCAACCCCTGCCCTTGCGTGTTCGGGTTGAACCGCGTGTAGCCTGGCACGATCCGGTGTCGCTACGCGGTGCTGGGAGCTCGCTCAGGATTTGGAGAAAAGAAAGAATAAAAATAGAGCAGCTCGCAGTTTTGCGTCAATGAAGCGGAAACGCCAGCAGCACCAGCAGCCAGCAATGCTCGACAGTTCGGACAAATCACGCCAAACAACACGCGGTACGACCCCAAAACACAGCGGAGGGCGGCTGGGTTCCGCCGACACCACGGCAGAAATTGGTGGTGGGAGTGGGGGCACCACCTCCTTGCGAGCCGTGACCACGTTGGAGAAGAGCGTGCGGTCGATGACGGCGTCGTTGCGCTTCTGCTGCAGCTGCAGGCCGAAGACGGTGCGCGACTCCTGCGGCTCCGGCTCGTACGCAGCGTCCATCTGGCCGGCAGAGCGAGAGAGTTGAAATGCGAACGATCGTCCCGACCGAGAATACAGTCATCACAAGCGCTCGACTCTGTCTGATATATGGAGACACAGTGCTGTATGATATATTGAGAGTTTAGAATTAAATTAAAACGCATTTAAGTGAGCACTTCAATAAGGATGATCATCAGCCATGATCTATCGATTGCTGGATGAATCCTTCTCCAAGCCGTTGGCATCATCATCATCTCTCCCGGTGTCACGATGTCACAAGCTATCTCGCCAAATTCATCACTCAGTCTCCACCGTGGATGTTCCCCCTTTGGCTGCCACTCCACCGTTTGTGGTCTCGGTGATCACCCATCAATCCCTTCTATCAGGTAAGGCCCACCGAGCTACATAGCTCTTTTTCAGAAGCAACCTGGCCACAAATGATAGCTCAACGAAGGGGCTTATCACGTGGAATTTTATAGCAGCTATATATTCTAGGCCTGACCCTACTTACTTTTCAACCCAATCAATCCGACGTCTCTTAAACGTCGTGACGCCGACGTGTAACACCAAGTTAACCTGCACAATCTCTTGTGGGCCCCCAACCCCCATCTCATAACCGTGTCCGCCTCGGTGCCTGGGCTCTCAGGAAGGCGAGGGCGCAGTTTCCGTGTCGAGGTTGTCGGGAGTGCGGTCCCTCTCCCGACGGACACACCTGCAGCACGCAGTAATTCCCATTCTTCTTCTTGGCCAGGATCTTCAACGCTTCCTCTTCATATCCTGGCGCCACGATGCCGTCCGACACCTGAGCGAGACGAGAGGGGGAGCAGAGTTACTCCGGAGTGGGGCCGACTGGCGGCACGTCGAATGCGGTTACGCAGACGGTTACTTTGCGGTTCTCCTGCAACAAAAGAACAGCCAACGCTTTCCAAATGTACAAACGAGTTGGGAACGTTCCATTACTTGACGGGAGGTAAATTTGTATTGCTTGGCTGTCTCTCGTTTTACTAAAAAATCAACCCGGATAAACGCGAATCATTTATCCTGTAAGAAATCTGTGAATTTATGGGGATAAAACCCCGACACAAATCACCTCTCTGAGACGATTCTGCTATAAAATCAACCAAACATTTTAAGAGTTTCTCCTCGTCACAGATTACTAGGACCCCTTTAAAACTTGCTGCCCCCCCCCCACTCCTGCCACATTCCTCCTCCCGAAGGCAGGAAACTCCCTCAATTGAGTTGAGTAATCAAACCGAGAATTGGGCAAGGAATCAATTCGTTAATGTTTACATTCACGAGACGCTCGCTTAAATTCCCCAGAAACTCACAGCGCATTACACCACAGCTCATGTCGAACATTACGAGACCCCCGAGTGGCAGCTGTCCCTGTGTGTCATGTGACTCAGAACCGGCATGCGAGTTGGCATTAGTCAGTAGGTGTAATCCCAATTTTGTCATTTACAGGCAATTTCTTTTATTTGCCAAGTTTGGCCGCTGGCACACAAAGACGCACTCCTCTCAAATCACATCACGGGATCTCTAACGTCCGCTGTGAAAGAGACGGCGCATAGCACTTTATGGTTAATACACCCACCATAGTAATAACCAGGGTGACCTGCCAGATTCTAACCACGAAAGTCTTGCAGACAAGCACCAAAAGAAAGCGCTCCCGCGTGCCCACCGCATCACCGCCCAGGGAATGGGAGGCCCCGGCACGGGTCTCACCTCACGAGAGATGATCTTGGCAGTCGGCACGTCGCACACGTCCGAGAGAGCGATGAAATCGCCGAAAGATGACATGCGGTCAGCGCCTACGAACATCCACGGCAAGGATTTTAATGGTTCACCGTTTCCCCGAGATAAAGCAGTGTTTATTGGCAGCACAGTTCTCATTGTTATGGAGTCACTGTCAAACGATTGCTCTCCAAGTGAATAATCTATCAACCAATGGCAATTGGAGCGAAATCAGGCATGACATGGATCCTGCCACGTTATGGGTCCATTTCAACCGAGACTTGCCAGGACAATATCTTTGGAGTGCCACGGTGGCTAGGAAATGTTAACTATCTTGCCTGGTATGCTGGTCGTGTGTTCGATCACTACCCTGACACCTGTTCATCTGGAGTGTGCATGTCTCTCTCCCCGTGGTCACGTGGATTTTTATCCGGGTCTTCTGGTTTTTCTTTCCACATTTAGAACCATCATGTGTTTAGAGTATTTGGCTGCTAAAAATTTCGATGTGATAAGCCACTTCATTGAGCTATAATTTGTGGCCAGGTCACTTCTGTAAAGGAGCATAGGGCCTGATCTGAAAAAAAAAAATAGTAGCAAAATAATTTTCTGCTTTTAAACACGATCTAGCCAAGCTTGAGTGTTTACTCCATTAGCCTCTAAACCTCCCTATACCCCTCCCCCCTGTGATACGCCACGCGAATTTCCCCCCTCATCCCCCGTGAGCTCTCACCCCGGGCGCGGGCGTACGCGGTCGCGAGAGGGCTCAGGCTGCCGGCAATATCCTGCACCATGCACACGCGCGCCTCCTCCTCGCTCAGCGGCACGGCCACCGCTGCACCTGCACGGCAGCAACACAAATCATAACAGTACAGGTCGATCGGAGTACTGGTAGATACGAGTAGTCGTAGATAACAGTGCAGAAAGGAGTATAGGTAGAAAGGCCAAAGGGAATTATGAGAGCGACGATGAAACATGAGACAGAAGCAGGCCTGGCAGCCACCGCTGGTTCTCCAGCACCACCCGGCTGAGAAGCGGCAGGTGTTGCCGTCACTCAGCCGTGATGTGCGCCAGGCGCCACCGCGCGCTCGCTCCTTCGCACCGGCAGGGCTGACGTGCTTGAAGGAGGCGGCCGCCGGGAGAGCCAGCGCCGTCTTGAGCTCCCGCACAAGCTGCCACGCGTTGAGAGCGTCGCACAGGTTGATGAACCCCGGGGAGCCGTTGAGCACTGCGCCACGCACAAACGCGCACGCAGGCGGGGGCAAGTACGCACGTGGGAACACGCATGCCGCTCAGCGCATCTATGCTGCAACGCGCACCAGCGGCTAAGCTCTACCCCAACGGCCATCAGTGTTCTTTGTGGCAATCATGGCGTATCGCAGATTGAGGATGAACTGTTTCGCTGGTACATTTATATCCATTCAATACGCGTCGATCCAATGACCTGTCAACATTCAGTCACAATTCAGCAGAGGGCAGTGCAACAAATACAATTGTTGTACTGCACTTTCTATGTTCCTTGCCTTCGCCAAACCACTCTGACCAGCGTGGCCGACGCACGATCAAATAACTCCCACGGCCCTCAAGAGCGCGGCAAGGCCCTCATCCGTCAGTGGATCGACTAAACCGCTGTACACGTACACATACACACGGTAAGAAACAATGCTTGTAATTTAATGCCACGCCAGCTGACACGGCACCAACGACTGAACCAGCGCGTGCGAGACCCGCCGGGGAGAGAGACCGAGAGGGGCCCGCGGCGACTCGTCGAGGGGTGGACTGCTGCAGCACGGACCGGTGAGGGGGAGGCGGGACCCCGTGGTGTAGATCTGCGCCGGCGCCTGGTGGGGGTTCATGCCGTAGCGCAGCGGCAGTTGGGCCGCGCCGCGCCCAAACTCGCGGCGGAAGTAGTCGGCGATGGCGGCGTCGTAGCGCGCGGTGTGCTCAAACGCCTGCGCAGCAACGCGGGGGGGGGCGGGGTGGGCGGAGGGAGACGGGGGGAGTGAGCAGCGCATGTAACGATTCGTCTAATAAAAATTTTCAAGCCGGATAAGTTAGGTGAGAGAGACCAGGGAAGCGCCTCGCTAGTTGTGTGGCGCCGCCTCGCCGCAGAAGTCGACCCCGTGTCCCACGCTCGTTTCCCAGCGTGAATCGGCGAAGCGCTTCTGACCGCACGCGTTCCTCGCCGCTTAGGACCAACTCCAATGGCAAAACGGCCTCCGCTCCGTCTCACCTTGAGCGCCAGGCATCGCCGCGTCTCGGGCGAGCTGTCCCGCTCTGCCGACGCCTCCATCTCTGCGGCGACAGTGCCGTAGTCCGACGGATCGCACAGCACCGTGACGCGCTCGTGGTTCTTGGCGGCCGCGCGCAGCAGCGTGACTCCGCCTGCGGGGGGATCGGCGACGCGGCGATCACCGCACACGGTAACCCGTCAGCGAGGCCAAATCCTGGAAAGGATTTTTGAATGCCTCTGGCAGGGCACACGTCAGCACACGCCTGCCGGTTGCTCCGGGCACCGCCGCAAGATGCCCTGCTAAGGTTGTTAATGCCGGTTTTCACGTTAACGATAACCACGTGCAAAACAACTACAGAAACGATTGTCGGTTTACCAACATTCACCAACCAGCATCGGCCAGTGCGGCGGAGTATAGTTAGATAAGCCCCATTGTTGACACGGCATGGTGAAGTCTACATTCGGCAGTAGATTAGCAAAAGGCTGCAAACTTTATGTAAATATATTTGGTACGCAACGAGTTGTCGCGAGACCAATCACACTGCAATGCGCCGGGCAGTTTGAACGTCCGCACGTTTGGGCCAATCAAATCAATCATCACTTGAACCGAAACTTGATTCCGCAAATTTTGGCATCGATAATGGATTCCGTAAATGATTCATGTCAAAAACTGATTGTCAATTACCGACCCTACCCCACGACACCGAGGTATCAAATGAAATGAATGTTCGCGGAGAAATCGTGTTACCGATGTCGATCTGCTCCACGGCGTCGGGCACGGTGACGCCCGGCGTCGAGACGGTTTTAATGAACGGGTAGAGGTTGCACACCACCACCCTGGTAACAAGATGGAAACAACACGGAAATGAAGAACGCATGCTGCCCGCTGGCTCCGGTAGAACATCCACGGTGTTAACCACGCATGGTAGTGGATCGTGAGTACGAGCGGTTTAGAGCGTTGATGAAATGATAACCTCGTGGCCACAAACCTCACTTACATATTCCTACATCAGGCAACTATTTTTAAATAAATCCACGTAAAAGTTTTTGTACGTTAGATAGTAAATAGTAATAATTTTTTAAAAAGGTTCATCACTGAATAGATAAACAAACACATATCACTGTACTCTATTGGTTGTGCCTTCTGTGTTAACTGTAATCCAACTCAATGCATTGTGGGAGGACAGATTGGCAATAGCCTAACAATTTTACAAAAGGTCAACTAAGTCAGGTTCGGCTATCTTCATCTGACTACTAAATTAGCTAATATAGAAGCATTACTTTTTACCGATTGGTTTTGTGGATATCTTACACTCGGGAGATATATTATTAAATGCACATTTTCAAAGTCACTTATACAAAGAAACAAATGGGCCATTGTGTGCCAGCGTATTGGACCAAATTTAGCAAATAAAAAAAAAGGAAATTTCCCCAATTGGGATTACACGTCCCAACCACACCCCTCACCGGCGGACTAAGAATGCCCACTTGCAGATAGTTGTCACTCGGGGTGCCCTTTAAAATGTTTGAGACGAAATGTGATGCAAGTTTCTCATCACACGTAGTAAGCACTCCAGAGATGCACCGGCGCAAATGATGCTCTATCAGAATTTTATAAATACAAATTTGGACTCATTTCTCTATGGGCTAATGCACAAGTTTTGTGTTTATAATTTTACAAAACCGTTGTGTCAGCCCAGACCTTATCATGCTGAAGCCGTGCTTTTCCAAGTCTGCCTGGTCCCCAGCTGACGAGCGCGCTAGAATCCCTGCAAAACAAACATCAACACGGCGACAGAGAAACAGCGCTCTCGCAGTGAACGACGACACACATTAATTCGTGACGTAACGATGCATCGATTCACAAATTGAAAATGATTATTTTGCTCAGGGTACATGGATTGAATCATTCATGTGGCAATTATAATGTATTTCTGTATCTTTTGTATGAAATTAGTTTTCGTGATGCCACGAGCAGCGCTACAACAAGAATGAAATCGCCAGCTTGAATCGTGAAGATTCGTTAAATTACTCGGCTGGGCAAATCATTACAGGCGCAGCGTCAACCCTAGCCACCCCGCCAGGGTGAACGATGGCGACGGCACGGGGAGGCCTTCCATCAAGCAGTGGCTCCATCAGGGCTGGCGATGGCTGCTGCCGCCGCCGACCATGGTGAAGAGAAGTGGGGTGCAGAACGGGCAGCGTGTGTGGGATGCAAACGTCTGAGTGGGCCAAGAAGCTGGGGGAAGCGATCACCCCACCTCCGTGCACGGCCGGGTGCAGAGTCTTCACTCGGCCTCCCAGCATCTCGGCAAAACCCGTCACCTCCGCCACGTCCCTGCACAACCGCACGCACGCCATCACGGGTGCACACGGCCATCATCAACGGGGTTTGTTAAAAATGTATATTAACAAAAAAAATTGCGTTGAAAAAAACGGGAAATAATGGTAACCAGTTTGTTGCACACATTAGAATCGTCCAGCAATTAAGGAATAACAGTTTTACATTTTAATTGAAACAAAAGGAGCTGCCCTGGTGACACAGAGGGCAATTTGCTGGATTCCCCCACCCATTTACACCCAGCAGTATGAATGGGTAGGCCACGGTTAGTCGATGTCACGTTCAGTGGCGTAAAGTGTGGGTACATCCACATCTTTCAAGACGTCTCGTCAGCAAGGGACAGTAGACCAAATACCCCTCAGAGCTACCATCTATCAGAGATCCCTTCTACCAGCAGTGGTGATAGAAAGCAATTGCCTTTTGTAATCGCTCCATCTCCTCCATTTGTAGATTTTAAAGTCGATTATTGTGCTAGTGTCATCGTGAGCCGCGCGTGCGAGATTCCCTTCTTTGCAATTTATTCCAATGAAATGTTACGTTAATCATATTTATTTTTACTGGAGGAATCCGATGAGCTATAAAGCTCATTTCACAAGATGTCCAGTAGGGGCGGGTCAGAACGTTACAACAAGAAACAACAATACTAAGTGAGAAAAAACAAGCAAACAAGATATAACAAAACTAGAGAAACAACACGTGAATTTGGACCTATGGAAGTAATTCCCTTGATATTCAACCATTTGAATAAAAAGTCAAATAAACTTTGCCTTGGCACACAAGTGGCAGTGGCGAGGGTGGACTATTTGGTTTGGGTGTTTTGATTTTTGTGCAATCAGTTACTCATTTTATTTCAACACGACTGTCACGGGGTGCGCCTCCTACACTCAGGGTCTCAGCGGTGCGGACTCCGTGCTCTCACCCCACGCCACCCGGGCACCACAAACACATTAAACGCAAACGCCGTCCCTTAGGAGCACGACACAATCCCGCCTCGTGGGCCCATTCACACTCACTCTGACAACAACAAAGATCCCCCGTATAGCCTTAACAGATTGTTGGGACAAGTGCTGTGAGTGAGCACCTGTGAAGGCCGGAATGGCACACGAGGCGGTGGGTGGCCAGCACCACGCCCGACCAACTTATCTCCCTAGTAGCGATGTTTACACACTGCATCAGGTACTTATTTCAGGCTGAGTCGATCTAGGGGAGACCCAGAACTGATTCAGATAATTGTCACTGGTGTTGGCCGTGGGCGGGAATCAAACTCGGGTTGCCGGGTTCGTAGCAAAGTGCGTTAACCGCTCCACTACCACTACACGCACACACGCACACACCCCGTGTCTAACAGCACTGTCTAGAGGGACACAACCGTGGAGGCGACACACAAGCGATGATACGCACCTGACGGAGAGGCCGGCATCGCGGAGAGCCGTGGCGGTCCCTCCGGAGGCCACCAGGCCGAGCCCGAGAGCGTCCAGCCGAGAGGCCAGGCCCACCAGGCCCTCCTTGTTGGACACGCTGAAGAGCGCTGCGATGAGACAGACGGACGGACGAACATCACCCACCGGGGCCGGCTCCGACCCGTGCCAACGGCAGCGGTGCAGATTCGTGCGAGTGGTGTTGTTGCGGCAAGCAGGTGGTGTGAATCGTGGAGCGTTGGCGTAGCTATAGGGTGCGCAGGCAGTGCAACGGTGGCGTTAGAGGCCCATGGGAAGGAAAGCCCCCCATGCTAGGCTTCGAAGAGTGGATAAAATGCACAGGGAAAGCCCCACGTTCCATCCCAGCCATTCAAATAGATATTACTGATAGTGTAATAAAACATCGATTTACAGATAATAGATCAATTAAAGATTCTCGATTTCTATGTTTTGTATCATACAGCAATTTGAAGCAGAGTTGATCTTCAGCCATGGCATCACGAGTGGCGAGCAATATCCATTAAACGGCCCTAGGCTTCCCCCACTCGACCAACCCACACTTCCTACTTATCCAACAGCAGTGCCAACTGATGGATGTACTGCACTCTGCCATCAGAATGTGGAATTCCCACCACTGGCTGACGGCAGACCATGGAAACCAGTGCCGACTGCTCGCTCGTTTGAGCGGTAGCGACATTGATTCTTTATAATGAATCTGTAACGGCTCATCACCAAATTCATCCCGGCTGCCATGGCTTACTCAACGCTCCGGCCACAAAGTTCAAGACGCGCCCTCTTCACTGCCCTGCACACGTATGCTGCATTAGCAAGGGAGCCTCTTAAATGCACAGATCATTCCTTTGTCTCCCGCGACTCCTTTGCGAGTCTAAAGATATCGTGCGTGACACGGGGGAGAAGAGATGCCTCTGTGAGACGTCTTCACGGCTCAATCGAGCGTGCGCCAAGGGGGGACTTTGTTAAGAAGCACGAGACAAGCTCTCCGCTTGTTAGGGAGCCATTTAAAGCAAACTCCAGCCACCCCGTGAAATTCCAATCTCAAAACAACCGGCGAGTCCCAGAACCACTCGACGTCGTCCCTCAAAGACCAGCCTGGCGTGCCATCGAGAGAGCGCGAGTGGGCCGTAGTGTGGAGGGGATGGCTACCGATTCTCAATAATTTGGAGCGACATTCATTGCGCACTTAAACGCCCCAACATCTCTTTGTGCCTTGCATCACATCTCATCGCAATCATTCCAGTACACAGGAGGCTCGGTTGTCTCTGTGTTTAGGCTAGGGGACACCCCGATGGCAGCTGTCCTGTCCCTATGTGGCACGCCGGCGATGCAGCACCGGCCTGCAAGTGGGCCTCGAGATGTTGATGCTATTGGTTATTCCAATTAAGTGATTTGAGAGTACGTATAGTATTTTTGTCAAATTTTTACTACGACGCAGGCACGATTTTTGAATGCAGGCATAATTCGAACGCAATCAAAACAGTAAAGTCGAACACACGCAATCAGTGTGAATTATATCGCATGGAATTGGGACCGCATCTCAAAATGCTGGTCAGATACCGACTGGTTTGTGTGCTCTGCACAACGCGCGATCTCTTCTCCATCCAAAAAGAACTCCGATATCTGTGCGGTCATCCGTGGACAAACGCGGATAATAAAATGTATTTGCCTTCACTTCTGTCCGACTCCCCACATCTGCGAAAATTCGCGGATGAATTTACTGCACTCCAGGAGAGGCCATTTCCAACAACAGAGTTCAGAATTCGCTGCCCTCTGTGGATTGTTTGACCATACTTCACCACGCAAGTCGTGCGGCACGGGTTGGTCAAAGACGGTGCACGAGTGCAGTACAACAATGGAGTTTCCTGGCCCTATGGCAGCAACAACTGCGGTGGCCTCCCATCACCAACACGCCAACCGCAGCCTCAAACCAGCTGAGTTTCATACTTCTTGGTTCTTTCGGTAAGGTCACGGAGGTGAAAAAAATAAAAAATAAATTAAATCACGACGTTTCGGGCGCAACACAAGCGCCCGTCATCAGGCGGCACAACCACAATTATTTTACGTTTTCACCTCCGTGACTTTACCGAAAGAGCCACAGAGTGTGGATCCTTGCAGTCACGGAAACTTCAAATCCACAGCTGAGCTTCCAAGCTACTGCACAACTTGCAAACATTTCCACGCACATGCTGCATGTAAACATAGCGATACATTTCTAGCAACTCTTTCACGATGCTAACTTTCTCAGACTTAATAACTATTGGCTGTTAGATCGCTTTTTTTAAAATATAGCAACAAAATGAAAGTTAAGACATTGGCATAGTGTGGTCGAAAAGTCCCTATACCCCTCCACCGCAGCTGTTAATACGATTGTCAGAGGCAAGGGGTATAGGGAATTCCCGCCCACGCACTGTACATTAATTCTTCGTTATATCGACTCATTCGTGAAGTCCCAGCGTAAAGTTGAATCATTCACAGCAGTTACAAACAAGGTATGATTTAAAACTAATTCATTCAGTTCATTCATTAATTTCCCTTCACACACTCGGGAACCACGCGCTGACCTCGTGGTCGCCCCACGCACGAACAAAGCGAAACCCGCGCGGCGTCTCTACAAAGCCCCCATCGCCACTCAGTACGAAGAGAGAGAGGGAAGACGTGGTCGTCTGGCTGACGATGTCGCATTACCCAGCTCGTTGGGGGCCATGGTCAGCAGCAGCAGCGGCGAGGAGGAGGAGAAGAGACGGCGAGGACGAGTGGAGGATGGCGAGTGGCGGTGCTTCGGGCCCCGGGGTCGCGGATTTCAGGCGACGCCCCTCGCGGCCGCCGCGTGGATTTGGCAGCGAGTCGAGAGGCAGCGTCACCACGAGGCAACAACAGCAACAACAACAACAGCAGCAGCAGCAACAACAGCAGCAGCAACAGCAGCAGCCTGTGCCAGGCTAGGTGCACGTTGAGGCTACCACGTGAAGTGTCGAACGCGTGCCGGCGGGAGGAGGTCACGGGGCAGACCCAGCAGGTGCCACGGGTCGACTGACTGAGATGAGTGGCCGATGCACCGCCTGTGCCCCCTACTGTGCCAGGCTAGGTGCACCAGCAGGTCACGGGTCGACTGACTGAGACGAGTGGCCGATGCACCGCCTGTGCCCCCTGCTGTGCCAGGCCAGGTGCACCAGGAGGTCACGGGTCGACTGACTGAGACGAGTGGCCGATGCACCGCCTGTGCCCCCTGCTGTGGCAACTTCAGCATCAATGCCACCCACCAAACACCACGATCATCAACGCTGCATAGTATCAATTAAACATGATGCACGGTGGTGAGGGGGGTGGTGAGGGGGTAGTGAGGAGGGATGGTGGGGGGGTGAGGGTGACATGTGAGGTTGATTACGAGCAGCGACCGCAAGGGGGCAGCCGCTCAGCAGCCGCTTCGCCCCATGGCGAGTCGAGAATCTCAGTTGCTGTGGGTGGCACGCGCGGTGGGTGGCACGTGGCGGGTGGCACGAGCGGTGGGTGGCACGTGGCGGGTGGCACGCGCGGTGGGTGGCACGTGGCGGGTGGCACCCGCGGTGGGTGGCACGCGCGGTGGGTGGCACGCTTGGTGAGTGGCACGCGTGGCGGGTGGCATGCTTGGCGGGTGGCACGGGTGGTGAGTGGCACGCTTGGTGGGTGGCACGCGTGGTGGGTGGGACGTGGTGGGTGGCACGCGTGGTGAGTTTTGTAACCGGGCGAAGGAGTCGTGCAGGAAACCACGCGCTACTGCCGTGCACAAGCACAAATAACAGAAATATCCCATCACATCCGTCAGTAACGCGCACCGTACCGCCTTACAAAGGACGTTCCGGGAAATGGCCCTTTTACACAGCACATACTATTCCTCTGCTCCGTACTGTACTGTATGTTCCATTCCATTTAAGTCCATGACTACCGACCACTTTAAACTGGATAAGTGGGTTGGCCAGACAGAGGTACATCCATGAATGATTGAATCCATTGGTGTGGAGTTTTGAGCGTTACGCCCTCGTATGCATCCTAGTTTCTGTTATGCCCCCCACCTCCCCGACATCTTCAGCAATCAGCACTGACCAGGGCGGTGAAGTATGGTCAAATAATCCAGCAGTGGATTGACAAGGTGGGCTGTACACATGCACATTACATACAGGGCCTCGAGGTCTCAATCAAGTAGGTATAGTCATACAAAACAGCATGCTGCAGACAGCACACATCCGTCGTTCGCACCCAGAGGGCACAACATCCTCACCACATGTTCGGGGTGTGTGGGCAGGAGATCTGGATTTGGGTTGGCAGTGGGGGGAGGGGGCAGAGGATGAGGAGTTGTTCTTGTGGGGGACTACCCCCCTCGATGATGAACCCCACCTGGCTCCACTTCCATTGCAAAGTGGGCTCCTTTGTGTCGGCTCCGTTCTTGCTGAATCGCGTTCATTGTGGGCAGCCGGGCCCTATTGTTGTCGCTGTTTGCTGATCAAACAGCCGTGAAGCGGTAACTGGGCCGGGCTGTTTGCCAGATTTCGCGGCTGCCAACTTCTCCCCACATTTGTCACATTTCCAGGAAGGTGAATTCGGTGAATGCGCAGCGGTGGCGATCACGCGGCGCCGAATCTCGAGAGCAGTGCCCGCCGTTATCCACAGCCGGGTGCGCGGTGCAGACCTTGACACGTGGCTGCTAGTGGCTCCGTGGAGGCCCAACTCAAGACACCAACTCAAGACACCCTGGCATTGTCGCGCCACACCTCCAACTGATTTTGTTAGGTTTTACCAAAGACAGATTTTTTTACGCAGATCGTAATCCTCCGGATTACTTTGTTAAAGGCTGGCAGGCACCGCTTGATATGAACGAATATTTTTGGGTTGTAGGTCACACATATTACTTTTGATGATCATCGTCAGCCATGGTCAAGACACTGCTGGATGAAGGTCTCCCCAAGCCTCCGTCGATCCCGTGGTGGCAGCTGTACAGGCCCAATAACGTGCCCCATAGAGATCAGGGATTGGCTCAGCGTGGTCTCACAGTCCGAGCGAGTCCAGTGACCCACTTACACACCTCAAAGTCTGCACCGCGTGCTTAGTTATTATCACAGCCTGCAGTGGGACTAGCCTCGCTGTCAATAAAACATGAGTTAATGATTGAATGAATGAACAAACCATTAAAACACACAGACACAAAACACAGACTCCACACGCGCCATACTTGGATACATCTTCAGCCTGCACGGCAGGCGAAGGCGGTGATGTGGTCAGGAACGCCTGGTCGCCTTTGTCTCCCCAGTGCGGATGTTACACATTGCACCGGGTACTTATTTAAGGCTCATTCGACCTAAGAGAGGTCCATTGCTAATTCAGCTGTTCAGTAATGTAAGCAGTGGCCAGGAATCGGGCCCAAGTCGCAGCATGCCAAAATAAGACGCTAGTTGTGTCCGTGGATAAAGTTTGACATTCGATAGAGACGCCTGTCCCGTGTCTCCAGCTGAATTGAGTTTATTGGGGGTTTTAAGGAGTGGTGAAAACGTTTGCAGACGCCAATTACAACCTGCGATTTATCAGTTCACTTTTGACGGAAATGTTATTTTCAGAAACAATGACGAATGAGCACATCTTGTTCTTTCACGTGCAGGTATTTTTGGATTTGAGAGCTGTATTGAACCAAGCGAGCCATCAAGGCACCAATGACTCCACTGCTTCTGTTCATGAGACTTGTCTGACAAATGGTCAGAGCACAATCATCAACTGACACATTATATAAATCAGTGGCATTGACCGAAAATGTAATATTCCACTGCTTTATTGCTTCGTCAGCAAACATTACACATAAAATGTACACCAACCTAAATGAATGCCAACATAGGTCAACATATTTTGCATTCTTAAAGGAAAAGAGCTAATGCCTTACCATCGGTATGCCCTCGACAGCATCTCTGTGTACGCAACATAGTTTGACACAATAAACCAGATAATATTTTCTAAGTGAGTGAAGTTTAAATGTAATCATTTAATTGTTCAGCAATGTACAATGATTTAAAAAATAAAACTCGATCAGCTGTAAGAGGTGTAATTTTGGAAAGAACCGACATGTGCTCATGTGCTTTAAACATTATAAACATTGTACAAAAAAATCCCCACCCAGAGAGTAGACAACTTATCGGGGCCTGCAGCATTACAATTCGCAAGGTACAAGGTTTCACAGTATAGCGTACTCCTGTAGGCCATAAGCTTGTGTGAGCCAACGGTCCAACACGTATGAGCAAAACAAAATCGACACACGAGAAATGTCACGCCGATGGGAATTTTAAGAGACAAAAGTGGTGGAATTGTTGCTGGGTACATTCGGGTTCACTGCAAGAGCCGTGGGGATACTTTAGCAATTGCCTCTCCTCGGAGCTCGGGGAGTGGCACGCGGTGATAAGGGCATCCCAAAATACTTGCACCGTCGCTCGATACAGGACACACTATTCCCAGAAAGCTTACCAGGACGGCTTTCCTTTATTAACACACGGAATTTACCAGCAAAGTTAAGTTCTAAAGTGCATTTTTCAATGAGGGCTTCGGAATTCATACTCTTGGACTTAGCACGATTCGTCGTTGCCTCGTGCTAAGGGGGGCTTCTGTGTTGGCGACACGTTGCCTGCCCTGGTTGGTGCAATGGACGTTCGGCATCTACGCGTTTCTGTGGTTGGTGAAAGGAAGCTGCCATTTGGCCTTTCTTTGTCTGAGTCGAATCTTTATTCATCTAAATTAGCGTTTTAGCCAAACAATTATGAACGTGATGTGAATCCATGTATTTAAGTATCAACGAGCGTATGCGTTAAATGAAATATGATTGTTTAAACTAAAATAAGAGTTATTGTACAGCACAATGGTGGAGTTAAATGTTGACGTACTATACTGCAACACTTCTAAAACCAACGACAATTTTTTTTTGTTTTTCTCACAAACATACATTATATTCCATTATACAGAGCCTTGCCTCTAAGCTGCACTTTGATATCAGTATGAAATTACAATCTGTAAAGTGGCTTTTCTCGTACCAATATTTACACAAAATATTTATGTACAGTACACTATAAACTCGGCAGATAAACTTCTCGGTGTCCTGCACTTTTAGAAAAAGACTAAAACACCAAACATAAACGAAACGGCAAAATCATTACAATGCGCTGGGATGGTCAACAAGTGAATTTTTTCCAAGGTTGTGAGTTCATGACTGCTCTTCTGTACACACAGATTTTGCAAAGATAAACATTTTTCTTGTTAGCTGCAATTACATTTTTCATACGAAGCAAATATCAGCGAAACACCCTTTCACAATCAAAGACAGTGGTGTTTCCCCCAAAAGTCCCCTAACCACAGATGTGGATTACAATGTATAAACCGTGTCTATATCAAATAAAAATATACAGTCTTCCATTAAATATATACAAGTGACTAGCTACAACACAAGTTGAGTAATTCTGCCAAGAGCAAGACAGTAGTTAATTAGTGTTAATATTGACATCCGCGAAGAGTGTTGAAAGCCGCAGCGCTGTCTTGATTTGAAGCTTGTAGTGCTGTGCTTTTCAGTAGTGAGATAATGCGAAGCGAATCTACACTTTGCTTAGTACCACGGAGACCATCATACATACCACATTGTTTTATTGCTTCGGTATATCTAATAGTGTTAAAAAATAAACATTTCAATACGGTATAAAAACACGAAAAATATACAGCTCTTATAGCTTTTTTCCATTACTGTGTGCGATTCTTTTGTAATTACCATGCTTTCAAATACATAAAAAATGTTGTGAACGAGTTCCTTTTGGGCCAGATTCACGTTGAGAAGAAACGGCTGAAACGCAACTGTGCATTGGCAATCGCCCCAATTTCCTGGTCATGGGAGACATCGGTGCGTGTTAGCCAAAAAAACTGGCTGAAAGGGAAAGGTTCGGTGAGATGTAAATCCGGTCCCCCGTCGCATCACCGCGTGTCCATGGATTTACCACGGTACGGTGGGTTTTGTGATCTTACTGTGGAGTTATTGAGCCTTTTGCGATGCACACACCTGTGGCTCGTTGTGTGGATGGGTGACGAACAGGACTGTGAAACAAACGAGAACCTGTGGGGGCACGGTCCCCCCACGTGGTAGTCCCAAGAACCACGAGCACATCTCCTACTTGCAAACAAAACCCGTTTCACCACGACGGCTCCCGCCGATGCCCCTGGCTCCGCCGTGTCACCGGGGGTTAGCGCTTCCCTTTTTTGCAGGTGTCATAAAAATCCGAGACGCCCTGGACAGGGGGGCGATCATTGACACGATACTCCACGGGGCTTTCTCCACTACAGTCCTCGGCTACTCGAGTCTGCCGGTGCGGCACACCGTGGCGTCGATGTCGCGTCACGCGTAGGGTGTTCCACGGCGCGCGTCACACCATGGTGTCGGTGTGTCCGCTCCGCACCCCCGTTCCCAGGAGCGGCGTCACCGCCAGCAGGTACTCGGGATTGTCCATGGCGGCGGCCACGGGGCCTCTGCCGCCGCCGATGCCGTCCACCGACTTCAAGTGGCCGTTGCGCCTGTCCCCGGACGGCGCGCAAATGTACTCGGGGTTGTCGAGCGACGTCTGGCGGCACAGCGACGAGTCCTCCAGGTACTCCTGGTTGTCGAAGGCCTGGCTGCTGAACGGCTGCGAGCTGCCGAGGGGCCCCAAGCCGGAGTCCGCGTCCGTGTCGCTGGACCGTGGCTCGAGGTACTCGGGGTTCTGGACGGTGTACGGCGCCGCGTGGCCGGCGACACTCGAGGCCGTGTTCACGTACTCGGCGTCCAAGTCATCGGCGGCCTGGTAGTTGATGTACTCGGGGTTGGAGAGCGCGAGCGGGTCCTGCAGCCTGTTGATGGGGTTCATGTACTCTACACAGGGGGGCGGGGGGGCGATGCGCCAAGGGAGAAAAGTCGTGCTCATTAATTAATCACGGACCAACGAACGCATAGTAACTGGACTCTTGCTCTTCGATGTCGTTTAAGCGACACTTTCACACTGAAGGCGGTAGGGTGACTGCAGTGGTAACGCTTGCGCCTTATAGCAACGAGGTACTGGGTTGGAATCCTGACTCGGGTACATTTCTGTGCGGAGTTTGTATGTTCCCACTGTTCTGCAAGGGTTTCATCTGGGTTAAAAACATGAAATGTCATTGGTGTTTGTCAAACATTCCAATTTAGCAGGACCCTCCTGAAAAAGTCTTCAGGTTCAGTGTGGCTTTCCTTGATAAGCATTAGTATCTTTATTCCGCACTGATGGTTTGGCAGACGTTACACTAATGACATGTCCAGTGTTGGCAGTGGATAGATATTGGCGGCCACAATAGCCAGAGGATGTCCCTGCACCTGCACAGGATGTTCTTCTTTCTACATTTAGCCAATTTATATTTGAGTTTATTTCCATTGGGAAACGCCAGGAGAAAACAAACACATGTCACGGGACAACACTTTGCTTGTCTTTGAAAGTGTTGTTGTGTTTTCCCCAAATTGTATCCCAGTTGTGTCGTGTCACGAGACTATCGCCCTTTTAGAGACCGGTCTGCGGAAGGAGACATCACGGAACTACTATTGAGCTCCATTCAAGTGACCTCTGGTCTACAGTCAGCGGCAATACTTTCCCACCTGCCCTGCTACTACCTGACAGTCGAACCATTCTTTTAAATTCTCAGAGCTATAAAATTCGCCAAATTAAATGCGGAACCAAATTTTATGTGATGTTCTTTTTTTATTTGTACAGTCACTGGATATTGGATATAAACTCACTACACCTGAGAATTCGGTTTTAATATCCGGACAGCTGTCTGGATGTGAACCCAGGACCTCCACAATGACACTGAAGCACTCTCTGACCTGTGTACCACCCGGTCACCTCAAAGACAACACTTCTAGAAACAATATGCTCTCGTCCCCGCATCTTAAGGGACAGCCCCATCCTAACCCGACTAAAATGTGTTTTCAAAAAGAAAGTGCACTACATGCCGACAGGTCAGGAAACTCCGATTAGCACGGTTGGCTACGTACTGTGCGAAAGAAGTTCAACATACATACATAAACTACTTGCTATGCCGCCTACAACTTATACAGATGGCACCACCTCTATGGCCGACGCCAAGCTCACCGGGATTGTCCAGGTTCTGCGGGCGGCTTTGGAAGTTCAGATCGTCGCCGGTTCCGTCGTCCGTGTCATCGTCGTCACCACCGCCGCCGCCGCCGCCATCGCTCGCGGGCGCCGGTGGCCCCGTGGGGTCGCTGCTGTAGCGGTGCCGCATGCTGTTGTTGTGCAACCGCGGCTGCGACGCCTTCCCGTCCACGCACGTGCCGCCGATGGGGATCTCCCCCGAGCCGCCGCTGCCGTAGCCACCGGCACCTCCGACGAACACGTCCGCCGCGGAGCCACCGGCGGTGGCGTTGGCACTGCCGCCGGCGCCGCTGCCGGGGTAGTGGGCGTGCGCGCCATCCGACTGGCGCGAGATGCTGCGGCTCAAGAGCGACGGCATGCGCGGGGCCGCGGCGCCGTGCTCGGAGCCGAACTCCGAGTCCGGGTCCGACGTCTGCACCACGGTGGAGGATGATGCACGCAAAAAGACGAGCACGGAAAAAAACATCATGCACGCGTGTGGAGTCTGCAACGCTCATAGGAAGCGTGTAATTAGCACGGCGCACGAGGCGGCGGTGTGGCCAACGCGATGCCCGGCCACCTTTGTCTTTGCAGAACGCACCACATCACTAGGTACTCATTTAAGGCTGAGTCGACCGAGGAGAGGCCCGGGGACCAGTTCAGAGATCAGTCACCACTCATGTTAGTCGTGGTTGGGAATTGAACTCGGTTAAACAGTTTCGCAGTGCTCTGTGCTAACCACTGCGTCACATATGTATGCGTGTGCATTACATACTAAGACAAATATCCCCGTATACCCTAAACAGACTGTTGGGGCAAGTGCTGTTAGTGAACACCTATGAAGGCCGGCACGGCACAAGAGGGGGTGGTGGGTGGCTAGCACCACGCCCGGTCCCCTTTATCTCCCGAGTGGCAAAGTTAACACATCGCACAGGTACTCATTTGAGGCCGAGTCAACCTAAGGGAGGACCATCATCGGTTCAGGTAATAGTCACTTGTGTTGGCCGTGAGCAGGAATCGAACTCGGATCGCTGGGTTTGTAGCGCAACGCGCTACCCGCTCCCCATGACACACACATGATCAAAACGATGTGAACGAGTGCCTGCCTATAAGCAGGCCGGCTTCCTTTGTTTATCAAGCGCTTATATTCACGCAACAATGCACTGGGTTATTTATTTAAGGTTGAGTTGACTTAAAGGAAGCCCAAGCCATGTTCATATTGCAATTGAAATACGAAATGAACCCGTATTTCCAGCCCGACCAATGGCACGACTGCAGAACACACACACACACAGGACAGTTCAATGCCACAGTTGTTGACAGCATTTTTTTTTATAATATTCAGACACTCACCCCAGTAATGCCTTGGCAGGGCAGTGTTGGGGAATTGCTTCCACTCTGTGGGCACAGAGGGCACAAATGACACATGGGTTACGGGATGTCCACATTGCGTGGCTATGTGATGAATTGTCCACCTCCCAACGTGACTCCACTTCGGCCAGGAGCTACACACAGAGCTAGGTTGGACAATGTATTCAGGAGTCATCGTCAGTATTATGTCACACGCATTGAGACACACGTAGATGACGCGGTGACACTGTGCTGGAATTGTTATCGACTGACGTCAAATTAAACGAGCGTGTTATCAGTCCCAATCCTGGCCACGCTTGGCCCCCACTCCAGCCCGACCGGGATATCTGGTTTAGTTCCGGTTCAGCAGGGCAAATGACAGCAGCCAGGGTAAAAGCACCCGCATTGTAATGGCCCCACGCTGGCTTGGCTCAGGTATGCCAGTGGAAAAGAGGTTGGAGGGTGCGGGTGGGTGAGATGCGTTGAGGCGCGGTTACCGGGTCGCTGGCTCCCGGCGGCGGCGGGCGGAGGGGGAATGGCGGCGGGGTGAGGTACTCCTCGGCGTCCACCATCTGGCTCATGTCGTCCTCCTCCATGAGGCTCTGCAGGAAGCGGCTGTCGTTGGGGCTCGGCAGCTTCATGCGCTCGTCGCCCTGGCGGAGGGGACAAAGTCGCAGAGGTCACTCGAAGGGATCTCGGGACGTAGCTCTGCGATATCTCCTTCCGTGTGCCGTTCTCTCACGGGAAGGGTTTTCTCGCGGCGTGAGACCGATAGCACAATTGAGATAAAACTAAGAGACAGAACTGAGGAGTACCTTGGATTAGAGAACACGTGCAGGCTAGAGACATCATAGTGACCGTGAAGCAAGGTTCTGTGAACTTGGCAGGACACGTCGCTCGAAGCAATGACGGCTAGTGGGAGACTAACTATCAAGCGGTGGCCAAAGAACAGAAAGCGCCCAAGTGGACATCCACGGTGGAGAAGGAGTGACGCAATCGGCTCGCGTTGAGGTGCTGGGCCGATTGTTCCATCACGGGATCATGTAGGATGGCGGTCACTTGGGGAGGCCCTCATTCAGCAGCAGATTGACAGAAACTGCTGCACATCAGAATCAGAATATTTATTTATACTGGAGGATGTTTACACATTTTTTTAAATTTACTCTGCAAGAGTCAACACAGGTAGACTCAACAAGGGGGTGGGAACTTTGTTTGCATATTTTACAACATTCCTAGAGGCATGAGTAGGGAAAAAAAAGTCTACGGTTGATGCAACTCGTGATAACTCAAACGCAGTGTGCAGTAACACACACCACACTGCCACAGCGCAAGCAGTGCGGACCGGGCTGTCTCTTGTGGGTTCACCTGGGGGCGTGTGTCCCCACATTCCCTTGCGTTGGCTGCTGTGGACTTATTTTCTCGTCAACGGTATGTATGTGTATGTATGCCGAACTTCTTTTGCACCGTACGTAGCCAACCGTGCGAATCGGAGGTGCGGGGGAATGACAACAAACTAAACACAAAACAAAATAACTTCTCCAGAATTTGTTCAGAACTGACAACGCCGATAGTTGTTACGCACCGCGAGACATTGGCGGGAGAACACGGGGCGTGCTGCCATTTTGTTTCGTTGCTGCCTTAATATATGGCCATTACTTTCTAATATTTTGAGCTGGTGGTCTACAATCAGAATCCGAAAAGCTATAAAGCTCTTTTTCACACATGTCCAGTCAGGGCAAGTCTGAAAGTTACAACAAACAATAAAAAAAAATACGATGGGAGTGCAAAGTATAAGAAAGGTAAGAAAATCAGGAAAAAACTAACATTTGTATTTTACCAGGTAAAGCCCGCTGAGCTATTTAGTTTATTTTTCAGACGCGACCTGGCCACAAATGATCGCTCAACAATGTGGCTAACATGTGGACTTTTATAGCAGCAAATTCATCTCAACGCTCTCTTTTGAGTCGGTGACCTAGACAAGACTTAAAGCAATGTGGTGGTCACATGACATGCAGGCAAGGGACGGTGGGAGTCGTCCCTTCCTGCTGTTTGTTAGCGACACTCACATACCGCTTGTTTCCAAGCCTGCAAGACGAAGGGGACGCACGATGGTGCGATGGCGTGGGGACCCCTCACCTGGATGACGAGGTACCGCGTAGGGTCGCGTGCCATCTTGGAGAATTCCGCGGCGAGTTCCCGGAACTTAGGCCGACTCTCCGCATCGATCATCCAGCCTGGCGGGACACAAGCACACGGAGCGTCAAACGACTGCACGCTGCTACGTTTGTTTTTCACCAGGTGACATGCCCCAGCGGGAGCGCTTTCGCCGCTTGTTTCAGAGTTTCGAAGTTCTAATCCGACAGGCCGCCCTGGTTATTACTATGGATGTATTAGCCATATAAATACGGGAAATTGTTTGCCGGTCGTGGTCCAAAATTGTAAAATAAAAAAACCTACAATTTACTCAATTGGGAATAACACAGAGCAATCATTGCCCCCGACTGGTAGACAAATGCCCACTCGCAGGCCAGGCACTGGAGCCACCTTGTGCTCACGGGGGCAGCTGCCACTGGGGATGCCCTCTCAATTGTTTGAGATGAGATGTAAGTCATAAAATAATAAAAATAAAACATAATAAAATAATTCTCACACTGTCTTTCCAACAGACCTGTTCTTCACCTGAGGACGGCTGCTTGCGTTGTGGCTGAAACGTCGTGATAATTATTTTATTATGTTTAATTTTTATTATTTTATTATTTCCCTTCTACGTGACTTTACCGAAAGAACCAAGAAGATGAATCCCTGCAGTCACGAAAGCTTTAAATCGAAATTATAATAATCATCAAATTAGGTTATCTAAAGCTATCTACCTGCTCTTGCGCACATATTTTTATTTCTGTCATTTTGATTCCAATCCGCCTTAAACGCACTGCTCGAGGTACATACACTCTACTGTGTTTTACAATTTATTTTGTTTAGTACCTAAATCAAACTTCAACACCCCCCCCTATCCCCCTCCCGGACCCCCAACAGCACAGGATGTGGAGGTGGGAAATATTCTCCAAAGCTGCATCCCAGACAGCTCCAGCTGGAACGGATCCCCGGCGAGGCAGGCGAAGCGATCGCGTCAGACGCCACGTACATTTCACCATGATCATGTAGACGTCGATGGTGCAGATGGGCGGCTGGGTCAGCCGCTCTCCCTTCTCCAGCAGCTCGGGGATGTCCCGCGCCGGGACGCCGTCGTACGGCTTCCCGCCGAACGTCATGAGCTCCCACAGCGTGACCCCTGCGATGCGAGGTGCCGGCAAGGGGGGTGGGGGGGGGCAGGGGACAGCGGCGAGGGACGTTACCGACGGAGGTGCTCGAGTTGCGACGTTGTGTCCCATCTCAGAAACGAAGCTGGGTCGGAGCCTGTCGAGTATGTGGAGGGGCGTGACCACGTCGCTGCACATGCAGGCAGCGACGTGGTCATGACATCGCATCGATATACCGCTGCAGAGCTTGGGACTGCCGTCTCTGCTCATATGCATGGGTTTTCTCTGGCGTTCAAATTTTCCCCACAAGAAAAACACTCATTACTAAAATTTACTCAACATCTCAATACAGGACCCTCTTGAATAAGAGTCTTGAGACTCGGTGAGGCTCTAAAGGGTAATGAAAGGGCATTATTCGTATACGCTATAAGGGGTGACATTGTGCTACAATCAAGAGAAGGGTCTGCAGTTTGTCTGTCGTCATCAAAGCCAGACAGACGGTGAATGTGACCTCCTGCTCAGCAGGAGGTGCCCGCGGGAAGCCAGGCAGGTGGCTGCGATGAGTACCGTAGCTCCACACGTCACTCTGATGGGTGAAGATCCTCTGCTGAATCGACTCCAATGCGAGCCACTTGATGGGAAGCTGTAGAAATTGAACACAGACAAAACAAAAGAGCACATGATGCTTCTCATCCAACCAAAACTATAAAAACGTGTTTGAACTTCGAAGTAAAAATTTCATCGCTTGTATGATTTTTGTTCGAAATGCTACGTGGAACTACGGATTTATATAGCATTATTTGGGGGCACATTTTAATAAATCCTGCATAATGTTTAACCTGAAGGTTGCCAGATTCATAACAGATATTTTGGTCAGGCCACACATTTGCGGAGCAGATCTGTGTCATCAAAACATTAGAGTAGCTCCGAGGAGATGAGCTGTGGGGATGGGAGTGGGGGGGCGGGAGCTCACCTTGCCCCCCTCGGAGTGATACTCGGTCTCGTTGAGGTCCAGCAGCTTGGCGAGCCCAAAGTCGGTGATCTTGACGTGGTTTGGCGCTTTCACGAGCACGTTGCGAGCGGCCAGGTCCCGGTGAACCAGCCTCCGGTCCTCCAGGTAATTCATTCCCTGTCGTTCGTGCGCAGGGAACATTTTCACAAATACTGTTGTCAAAACTCCACTGGTTGGCGCTCCCGGTGGGGACGATGTTGAGATGCGCGGGGTTCTGAGGTTTGGGAACGTGCAGAAGCGCCTCTTGCAAACCAGGTGCTTTCCACGCCCCGGGCCGCGCGCGCACGTGCTTCACTTGCCTTGGCAATCTGCACACACCAGTTGAGCAGGGGCTGGGAGCCGATCTTGTCGGTGTGCTCGCGCACGTAGTCGAGGAGGCAGCCGTACGGCATCAGCTGCGTCACAAGCTGCGTCGTCGAGCTCAGGCAGATGCCCAGCAGGCGCACCAGGTGCTGGTGGTCGATGCTCGCCATCACGTAGGCCTCCTGCACGCGGCGACACCGGCACATGTACGCCCAGAGTTCAACAGCCTGGCTATTGCGGGGACACTGAATGTGTAATGCGCGTTACTGTAAAAAAAAAAACATTGCTATTACGGAGCATCATACACGCAACTTGCACAGACCCTTTGTCAATCCACTGCTAGAGGAGTGTCTCCTCAAGCCGTGTGTACCATCCTGGACACAGTTCACCACACTGCTCATTTAGGGTTGATGAAGGTGGGGAGCACAGAAGTACAGTACTCTGTGGTGGGCAGCAGTGGGCAGTTCACCAAAATTCATTGAAAATTGGTGATCTGTGTTAGCTTGGGGGAGGGGGGGGGCGCTCATAAAAGTTCATTAGAGACAGGTGAAGGCTTGTGGGGATGTGACCGTGACATTTCACGGACAGATTCGAGTAGCTGCAGCTGTAATAACATGTCCTGACACTCACAGGCTAATGTGTTATATTGATTGCAATGTACCAATTTTATTGGAGGGGTGACAAAAGGCAATAATAGATTAAGCAATTTTCCCAACCATATGTACTTCTTCCTACACGACTTGAACCTGGCAGCCGGAGATTGTAAGTGCAACGTGCACGGAGAACCAGGCCGTGCTGCGCGCGAGGTGACGTTATCGGCGGGGGTGGAAGGCGCAGTCAACAAGACTTGCGTCGAGCGACGGGCCACGCAAGGGCCCACCCAGGAATGCGATCGTTACTCCGCAAGGTCGGAGCGCGCCAATGGCGTTAGCTCCCGTCTGCCACTCGTGGGCGAACTCACACAGCGCGACGTGAGCGGTGGCGACACAGACGTGGCAAACAAAACATGTTCGTCCGCCCAAGCTTGAAAATAATAAATACCCCGGGGTCCAAAGCAGTCAACTGTTTACCAGCGAGGATTAATTAAGTGGCATGCGGTATCAGATATAAACGAAACTATATGATCATAAATCAGAGCTGCCACTTGCACAGACTGTGCGCACACACGCGCTGACGGGCGCACGCAAGCCAAGGCCGCCGAGCGTCCCGACAGGTAGCACTGGTAACAGAGGTAGCACAGGCAACACAGGTGAAGTTCCGATCGTGCTGTAGCCGATGAGATCAACTCCCCCTGGTGGAAGGCGGTGGGCTGGTGCGATTCAATGCAAGGCCATTACCATTTTTAAAATGAAAATGTGTTTATCTCAAAGTACAAAACAATAACCAGCTTTTAAACAGAATCAACAGTGTGCACCTCTGATGATGTAAAGTACACAATTCATTGGAAACACCATCCAACAAATCCTTTGACAGTGTTGGATTTTTTGTACGTGGTGAGGAGGGCAAAGGACAGGTAAAGTGGGGGGGGGCGCAATGTGGAGGGGTGGTCGCGTTCCTAGAGCGCGAGTATGGGCAGGAAGAGCAACAGGGCCACTCCCGGTGACGATGTTTCGGCCGAGCTTTCAGGATTCGTGCCCCAGGCTTTTGTGGTCATCGTCGTCGTCGTCGCGCGGTGCCACCGTCCGCGCAGAGACGTTGCGCGTCACCCGCAGGCAGGTCGCGGTGCCTGTCGCCTCTCCATTTTTTGTTGTTTTTACTTCACCTGCACCGTCTCTCTCCGCGGCACCTCGAGAAAAGTCGCCTCTGTGTTTTAGCCGCAGACTGTGAAATGAAACGTGAACGCATCGGGCCCTATCTCGGCAGCGCGGTCTGGTTTCGCATGACCTCCACTGGCTGCCAGCATGACTCGGTGGCCGCCAGCATGACTTGACCGCCGAGAGGCTGCGGTAGAATTGCCGATGGTTCTCGATGCTGGCGCCGTCGCGTACTCACATCCAAGATCTCCTTGTTGGCGCGTGGCGAGGTGTCTTCACGCAAAACCTTGATCGCCACAGGGATTTTCACCGTTTCTCCTTCTGGGGTCCAGATTCCCTTTGGAATAAATTGATTATAGAGAATTATTGACGTAAAGAAGGCAGTAGTGTGGCATCACCTTGCCAGTAAACCTCATCAGCTGATTTACTTAGCACTGTAAGAATGGTTTTCAAGCAGCCCATTATTACAAAGCCCACAAATTACATGACATATATTTTTATGTTATGTAACTTACTGATGAAATTTTATTTACAGTGTGAAGCACACGGAATACATTTATACTCAAAATGTCAAAAATAAACATTATTTGTTTAATTTCTTTTGCACTGTATGCAGCCAACCGTGCTAATCGGAGGTGCGGGGGAAGGACAACAAACGAAACACAAAAGCAGTTCTAAAGAAAATCGTTTTCAACACACCGACGACAGAGAACATGCAACAAAACTAATAATGAAGAGTGGAAGATTGAAAATGTGGAATATTCTGAATCATTAAATTCAAGATCAAGAAATGGATTACAAAAATAAGGCGTAAGTGAGCATGTCAGCAAGCGAGGTTAAGAGTGAGCATTTGGTTGAATGAATATGTGAGCAAATGAGTGAGCGAGTGAACAAGAGATTGCATGAATGAGTAAACGATTGCGTCAGTGAGAGGGTGAGCGAGCAAGGGAGTGAATAATGATTGAGCGAGCAGTGAATAAGCGATTGCGTGAATGAGTAACTTAGTGAAATGTAGAGTGAGCGACGAACAAACACTCCGTGAGTGCGAGTGAGCTGGCGAGAGCGAGCTGGCGAGAGCGAGCGAGCGAGCGACCGCTTCAGAGACCGAGCGATGGCGCCGTACTGCACACACCTTGTAGACGGTGCCAAAGGCGCCCGAGCCGAGCACCTTGCCACGCCGGAGCTCCGTCTCCTTGAGGATGTGCAGCTGCGCCTGGTTTGGGGTCATGCCGCTCGGCGTGAGCGGCTCCAGCTGTGGGGGGACACCGCGGGTGAGCGGCACGCAGGGCGACGGTGGCGGCGTGTCCGTTGGTGTTTGCGGCAGAGCTACGTTACGCGCGAATCCCCTCTGTTTATTGCGCACGTAAGTTGAAGTTGAAATAGCTCCTTTGTGTTCTGTTGTGAGTTTTTAAACGCATTGCATTTTCTATAGATTGCAATGTTGATAATGATGATTATGATGGTCACATTTAAAATGCAGAGAATTACAAAACTGATGCGAACAATGATAGTAATTGTAGTGGTGATGGTGATGATGGTGACAAAGATAATAACCACAAAACTATAAACAATTTTTTTTCCCAAGTAAGGCCCGCTGAGCTGTATAGCTCTTTTTCATAAGTGACTTGGCCACAATCGATAGCTCAACGAAGTAGCTTATCACGTGGACATTTATAGCAGCCAAATACTCTAAATGCATGCTTCTAAATGTGGAGGGAATAACCGGAGAACACGGAGAGAAATCCACACGACCACGGGAAGAGTAACAAGCAAACTCCAAACCTACTGCAGGCGTCAGGGTTGGGATCGAACCCATGGCCTCCTGCACACCAGGCGAGGTAGTCAACATCTCTGAGCCACCGTGGCGCCCAAGTCTGTCCTGAACAACGACGTCGAGTGCCCACCACCATCTCTCGGGAGCCCTCTCCTCCCTCTCACCCTTCCCTTGTGTCCTCCTCTTCCTCCCCTTCTCCAATCTCCACCCATCCCCTTCCTTTTAACCAATCCCTCTAATCCACTTCTAACAGCCTGAATGGACCCCTTGCCTTTTTCAATTATTTGTCTTCTCCCTTTCAAACCTTCCAACCAACCACCACCATCGAGCAGGCCACGTCACAGCTCTCCTTATGCAGTAGCGCCCCCTCGTGGCGGTTATGGTGTTCACGATATCCATGTCACAAAGACGCTATCCAAGGATGTCTAACATCCTTACATATGTATGTTGAACTTATTTCGCACCGTATGTAGCCAACCGTGCTAATCGCACTGCTGCCAAGACTGATAGCGGTTGTTGACAAGATGATAATGATGACGACGACGATGATGGCGACAACGATAACAGCAACGACGAGTGGCTATGAACCTGCGACAGGCACGCTACCTCTCGCTCGATCGCGTATCGCCGCAGCGTTTTCTTGCGCTTCTGGTTGCTGGAGCGCTTGTAGAGCAAAACGCCCAGAGTGAGAACCACCACCATACAGAGGCTCCCCACCACGGCCGCCAGCACGACGGGCGTCTTGCTGCTGCACAGCGTAAAACACACACGAGCGGGCGGTCACGCATCATCCCCGCAGAGGTCCGGCCAGTGCCGGATTGTCCTAGTAGCAAAAGTAGCTACACAAGTAGCTACGGGCCCCGCACTTTCAAGGGCCCCGCACTGAATGCTTTCAAGCTATCAATTCCGGTTCAGTGATTTTGCACTTGCTCGATACTATAGTACTATACTGCCTTCAACTTTGGTGTTGAAGGTTAGCGATTTGTCGTATTATCTGGCTGTATAACAAATGAAAAAATACAATTACTTTACGATGCAAGTAAAAAACTTTGTGTTTTAATATTTACGTGTGTTTTTTATTGAGGGTCCCTTTATAACATATGCTACAGGCCCCGCACTAGTTTAATCCGGCACTGGGCCCGGCCCAACTTCGGAAAAACCAGCTGCTGATCCGCTGGATTGTGCGTCACGCTGCTGTAACAATCTTTGACTGAAAGCTGAAAATTGGCGGTACAAAGCAACAAAAATAAATCGGTAATGAAGTGGACACGTGGAACATTGATGAGACAGGAGATGCGTTTACCTAGTTGGGCTGCTTGAACTTTCGCTCCATGGAAAAACGCAGTCGACAGGCAAAGGCCCTTTGCACCTGAACCCCCGCGTTTAAAAAGACGCCGCACACACGCACACACGCACACACGCACACACGCACGCACGCACACAAAGGCAAAAGACAGTGGTTACGGTACCTATTTTGACGGGTCGGAATTCCGTTGCAGTCTTCCAAGAGTGGCCCATCGCACCTGGGTGTCAGCGTCCACGTTGGAGGAAGAAGGTTTAACAGCCGGAATTAGACTGTGTGTCGGCCGGGAATTTCAAACTGTGGCACGTTCACATATGCCGGGTGGACGGCATCAATGATAAAAACTTAGCGAAGCTCCGAGCCACAGCGAGCGTGTCGCACCGGTGACGCACGCGTGCATCGGCGCACTGTGCGTCGTTCAGCGAAACCTCCCAACGGTGCGGCAATTCCACCAAGGAGCCTTACTGAGGGGAGGATAACTTGAGAATGAACGCGCGTTTAGAGTATTTGGCTGGTATAAATTTCCACGTGATAAGCCGCTTCATTGAGCTATCATTTGTGGCCAGATCGTTTCTGAAAGAGAGAGATATAGCTCAGTGGGCCTTACCTGATCAAATAAAAAATTGTTTCGTTTTCAGTTTGACTTGCCTCGAAAGGAAATTCTGGGCATGGCAGGGCATGCTTGAGAAACGCTGGACTAATAATTTCTCCACCGAAAATGCCCCATCTAGTAAATCTGAAGAACTGTGAGATTTCCTGCGCTCAGGCATAATGAGTCATACTTTGTGAAACAAGAGTGTTTGTTGTATTTATGTTGTATGCGGAAAAAAAATCCCACGAGTGAAACTGAGTTTTGCTCAGTATTTTTACAGCGTTTAGGGAAACAATGCAACACAAACCAAGCCAGCATTTAAACAAAAAATTGTCCGACAGTGAATAATTACAAGCACATATTTTTTCTCGAGATAAAATGCGAGCAAAAACCACGATGAGGAGAACGCGGTTGTAAATGACATCCTCAATCCGATTTAGCGGCATCTACGCAGCATGTCCACGAGCATTTCACGCAACGTCCCTCACCCTCAGAATTTGGGAATTGAAACACCGAAGTGAATATGCCATGAAAGGACGAGCTTTAATTACACGTAATTTAGATCCTGCCCATCGCTGGCCTGCACGCGCACGTGGGCGCCGTGCTGCCGCTCACCCGTGCGTGCAGTTGGGGTGGCACGGCATGCAGGCGTTGTGGGCGTCGGGGAACTTGAAGATGAGAGCTCCGTGCTCCGCGTTCTGACCCGAGGGACACTTGTCCACGCAGTAGGGACCGTCCTTGAAGTGGCGGCAGCGCGTGCACTTGTCGGACGTCTGTGGCTCGCCATCGAAGGCGCACGCGCAAAGACAGACGCCGCCCACATAAGGCCCAAGTAGACCGTTGAAGTGCTGTTAGCGAGCGCCTATTATGGCTGGCACGGCGCACAACGGGATGGCGTGACCAGGACGACTGGTGTGCATTTGTCTCCCCAGTGATTATTGTTACACATTGTGCCAGCTACTCGTTTAAGGGTGAATCGATCTCGGGGTCGCACGGGGAAAGTTCTGATAACGATTGCTGCTGATGTTTCCCTTCACTGGAGATTTAACTCTCGTCGCCAGGTTCATCACGCAGTATGCTAACCACCACCACACCCTCTTGCTCCCCCTCTCTACAAAACCCCTCACACACAAGGAAACAACTCATTTAAGGGTGAGTTGAGCTAGGTAAGACCCTGATCAGGGTCAAATAAGACAGCCACTGATGATGTTAATAATGGCTGAGAATCTAACCCAGGTCAACATTGACATACAAAAAACACAGGCACGCAAGAACACAAAAGCTCTCCTGTTTATCCCTAGTCTGATTGGGGGAAATGCTGTTAGCAAGTGCCCATTAAATTACACAAAAGGGGCATTGTATGCAGTCCCACAACTGACGGTCTTTGTCCCAAAAGTGCTCATAACACACCGTGCCAAGTTACTGTATTCGTTTAAGGCTGAGTTGACCTTCAAATGAGCCAGGTTCTGATGCAAAAAGCCACTATCACTGCCCATGACTAGCAACTACTAACAACCACTCCGCAGGAACCCACAAGAAGGCAAAACCCTCACCGTTAGCAGTGTGGGTGTGTTAAGCGAGGTGCAATGCTCTGATTGGTGTAGACCTCCTGCCGGTGTCGGAGACCTCTCCTACATTAACATAAGCTGCCCCGCCCATCTCTAAACCTTTATATACAGCCTGCCTCAGCAGCTTTCCCCCTCTTTTTTCTCCTGATGACGATTGCTTGTGTTGCGATCGAAACGTCGTGATATTTTTATTAGTTTTTATTCACTTTATTTAAATTTTTATTATTTTATTGTTATTATGTTTTCTATCTACGTGACTTTACCGAAAGAACCATAGAATATTAATTCATGCAGTCACGAAAGTTTAAAGTCAAAATGCATATAAAGAATTGGCTTTTTATCTGTAAATGTCAGAATATATTCAGTCATCTGAACACATGGGAGACGAACACGTGGATTCAAGCTCTCATATTTACTGCCAAGAAAAGCTAAGTGGGCTTCAGCAGGACAGGTCGCTCGAGTGGATGGATGGCCGGCGGTCAACACAAAGGGGGGAAACAAGCCCTTGCTAAGCCAGGCCAATGGAGAACACCCAACGTCTAATGCAAGTGTGTGTTTGAGAAGGCCGTGTGTGTTTATCAACAGGTGACACGGAGTGGAGTTTACACCGACTATTAAAGTTCAGCACACACGGGAAAGCACCACTCTATTCGCGGTGAGGTAGAGCAAATGCGAATGATGACAGCTAAAGGTTCATATTTGCCGACCGCCCCAAAACCGCCTCGGAGACAAACGTAGTGATTGTCCTTACCGTGCCCTTGCAGGAAAGCGTCCCGTTGGTGGGCAGGCATTCAGAGTGGCAGGGCATGCAGAGCGTCCCGTTGATGAACTCACGCACCTCCCTGCCACACAGACAAGGTTTCACACATCCACTACATTATTGTATATATATATGTTACAATTACTCAATTCGAATATACAGAGCAATCATCGCCTCCGACTGCAGAAAAACTGGGCCGGGCCCCTTCTGAAAAAGAAGCACGAGACTCGGTGAGACTTTTGTGGGTAACCAAACGGAATTATAGTACCCATTGCCACCATTGTCATGAGCATCACCACCATCGGTACAATCGCCATCATCACCATTTACATCGCTACCAACATCACCTTCGTAAGACACTCAACCCCAATGTTGAACGAACGACCTTGAAACTTTGAAACCATATCCTATTTAAGCCAATGACCATAAAACCACCTCATTAATATAATTACTTAGGCTCATGATACATGCACTTAATTGTAAGCTCAGGATTCGATTATTTATTAGCAGATAAGAAATGCAAATGTAACATATTTGTACCCATTAGACTAATGAAAAAACAGACGGTACAAACAAGGCAAAAGTAAACATTCTTAAATCAGATTGTGACGCCTACTGTAGCAATTCACCATGGCAGGGAGATGGTGTGAATCGTTGTGTACACAGTGACGGGTGTGATAATGGTGGTACCATGACTATCTATTGGTAAATTGCGACTGACAGGTTTTTTTAAGGCAGGACACGTGGCCACACGAGGCCTACCACTTGGAAGCGGCCTGCGAGCGATATTCATCGGTCACTGCGAGGACCTGAGCCGCGCGTCTTCAGAACTGCGAGCCGACTTCATCACCGCGTGGGCGACAGCCAAGCAGGCGCAGGCGTCGCATTCGCGTGGCGAAAAGTTTGAGCCCGAATTATATTTCTTGCGCGATCAGTGGACAACGTGAAGGCGTGCGTTAATCGTGCGGCCACCTGCCAAAGGTCTTTGAAAAGTGACAATCGGCCATTGGTAAGGGGAAAAGTTCGCCCACTCCCCGGTGTATAGGGGTTAGGGCCACCGATTGGCAGCGGCAAACGTCCTTACCCGTCGTTCTGGTTGCAGGATTCGACGCAGGTGCGGACACGCTTGAAGAGCTTGCACTGCATGCACTGCTCGGGCCCGGGGCCCCAGCAGCCGTCCGGGGAGCACAGCGGGTCACAGGCCTCAGGGCCTGCACGGCGAGCAAACACCGCACACGTGTGTGGAGACAAAGTTAAATACAAAGATCCCGACTGTTGGAACAAGTGCCCCTGGTGAGCACCTATAAAAGTGGACGTGGCAAACGAGGCTGTGGGTGACCAGCACCAGGCCCGGTTGTTGCCTTTGTTTCCCGAGTGGTGATGTTGACACATTTGGCACCAGGTACTATTGAGGCCAAGTTGACCTAGGGGAGGCCCAGGACTGCCATCAGCAGGAATCTAACTCGGGTCGTTGGGCTCGTAGCGCAGAGCGCTCGCTGCTACCCTACCGCGCTCCCCGCACACACAAAAACAAAGATCACCCGTATTGCTGTTAGTGAGTGCCTATGAAGACCGGCACGGCACACGAGGGGGTGGAGATGTTATACATCACACCAGGTACTCATTTAAGGCTGAGGGGACCTAGGAGAGGCTGAGGACCGGTTCAGATAATCATCACAGGTGTTGGCCGTGTGTGGGAATTGAACTCGGGTCACCGAGTTTGTAGCGCAGCGCACTAACCGCTACACTAGCGCTCCCCACTCACACTCGAGCGTACAAGTGCGCACGCTGACAAACACAAACACCCACAAGGGACCGGGTGGGTCAGATGGATCACAACGGCTTCCCCTCCCCGATGCTCTTCCACTCCGCTCACCTCTCCCTGCCCTCCCACGTCCACGCCACCCCCCCCCCCCCCTCACCCGCTCCCATACTTTGCCGCTATTCCCCTCTTGACCGCCGCGCTCGTGCGTGCCGGCCGCTCACCACAGACGCTACTGGAGGGCACGCCCTCCAGGTCGGCCTTCTGGCGCGGCGAGCGCAGCAGCCGCGTCCAGTTGACGGTGAGGACGTAGCAGAGGCGCGGCATGTTCTGCGCCAGCACACTGCCCTCCGTCACCTCGCTCAGCGCCCTCAGCCCCAGCACTTCGAGGTGGGGCAGGTTCCGCACCAGCACCGAGTACCCAACGCTGGACACCGGGGACGGTGGGGGCGGGGTGGGGGCGGGGTGGGGGCGGGGGCAGGGGGGCGCGCACAAGTCAACGTTAAGGACACACTTAGCGCGTATTTTAATGCATTGGTTAACATGTAGGATAACACGTAGGTTAACAAGTAGGTGTTCGCAGCCGATACTATGACTGGCGATTGATTTTTGGTGTCGGTCACGTCGGTGATATGGCCAATTTTGCGTCATGAAGACCCTCCGCCACCCAACGCTGCCGAGGAGATGAAACAGCCATGAGATGTGCAAGTGTTTAATGCGCCGATGAGATATCCTCTCCAACTCACCGGTGACCAGATGGCACCCTCAGGACTTACCCGGTGCTCAATGCGGGTTGGTGTATGTACGCATGTTGAACTTCTTTCACACCATACGTATCCAACCGTGTTAATTGAAGGTGAAGGACGAGGGGGCGGGCGGGGGACGCCTTTGGCTATCGCTCGCCACCGGTGCTAGCCGTGGGCGACCTCACGCGCTGCCCGGTTGACAGCGCAGCGCGTTGACAACAGCGCAGCGTGTTGACAACAGCGCAGCGCGTTGACAACAGTGCAGCGCGTTAACAACAGCGCAGCGCGTTAACAACAGCGCAGCGCGTTAACAACAGCGCCGCCGCTCCCGGCCTTGTGCGTGGCGTGGTGATAAGGCGGAGGTGCCGCGTGTCTCACCTGCGGATGTTCCTCCCTCGCACGATCTCGAGGTTCTCGAACACGCTCAGGTCGGTCATGTTGGGCGGCCAGGCCTCAATGTGCAAGTACCCTGTCGACAAGACGAGGGGAGGCGTCGCATCACGCGGCGGGCAGGCGCACGCTCGTACATCACTCACGTGTGGGTGCACGTATCTGTACGTATGTTGAACTCCTTTCGCACCGTACGTAGCCAACCATGCTAATCGGAGGTGCGGGGGAAGGACGACAAACTAAAGATAACGTTGGGTACTCTAAAAATAACGAAAGGGGTTAGCACTTATCATTCACTCAAACGCCACGGCGTCTCGGAGCGACTCGAAGCCTCTGGGCTCCCCGTCATGGCTCCAACCGAGAAGTCGCTGCGGGGGCCATGAGGCTCCAGCGTACCTCTTACTGAATGATGCAATTAAATCACGTGGTGACCCAAGGCCCAACACCCTTTAGCGAAAAATCCAGTAAATATCTACCCTCTATGGAAACGTAAACACCTTGCCTGCAGCCCGGTGGAATGTATCTCCTTATGGAGCCTTCATCTGCTTCTCTCAGGATTAGGAATTTCCACTGAATTCAGAAAATCCTGAGAATACACCTGAGCACTGGTGATTCATCGCGACTAGCTTAACTCTTCCTACGTGTCACCTCTCGCGAGCGAGCTCTCACCTCTTCACATTGCCTCGGAGCAAACCCAGCGTGGCACAGGTGCCATAGGGATGTCACCATCACTGAGTGGTGCACAGCAACTCTTGACGTTGTCTGTGTGTGTGTGTGCAGTACAATAGTTTTGTTCTAAATAGCTACCTGTGATCTCCCGCACAGATCTGAACAACTTCAGCTTTTCGGGATGAGCAAGTAGGTCGCTGTAAAAACATAAAAAGCAACAGACACGCTGATGCAAACTGACACCCTACACACAAAGACAAAGATCCCCCGTGTAGCCTTAACAGACTGTAGGGGCAAGTGCTGTTAGTGAGCACCTGTGAAGGCCGGAACGGTACACAAGGGGGTGGGTGGCCAGCACCACACCCAGCCGCCTTTGTCTCTCCAGTGCTGATGATTACACACTGCACCAGGTGCTCATTTAAGGATGAGTAGACTTAGGGAAGATCCAGGAACAGTTTAGACACTTGCCACGGCTGGGAATCAAGCCCAGGACAGCGGATTTGTCGTGCAGTGTGACAACCATTACGCTAACAATCCCTATTATAAAGAAAATTACCACAGAAGCGTACACACATCCAATTGGTCAAATAGGTAACGGTACACCGGAACACACTTTGCTTTCGGGAATCCTGGCAAATGAGTACGCGAGAGTGACAGGGTCAGCTTTTGCCATGATGATAACAGGGGCAGCCTTGATAAAGGGAAATCAAGGGCCCTGTCAAAGCTCCATTGCTCATCTCTGGAGACCCACGGAGTTGTCATCCTCCACGCCGTCTGGACGTACGGCCACTCTCCGCTTATCCGCCCTGGGGCGGTTTCATCGTCGACGCTCAGTGACTCAGATGGCATTCGCGGTGACCTTGTCTCCAGCCGCGCTCTTGGCAACATAGCGGCGCATAGTTGACCTTGGTTACTATTAATACCGTCATTATTAACCGTCACTCATTAAAACATGTGTCTTGTGCGGAAATGCAACATTGTACTGAAGGTGTTTGAGCGTGGGATTACAATGAGACAGAGAGACACACACGTGCATACGCAGGTTACAAGACGTACGAGACATCTTAAAACATCAACTGTTTATACAAGCGAGTGGGCCTGAGAAGTACACGTTGCTAGAAGGGATGATGACCAGCAGTCAAGAATACGGGATGGATCACGTCCGACAGGATGTCAACCGAAGAGACGAGCAATGAAATCAGCTTAGATGGCGATGAGTCGGGTTGACCTTCATCCAGCAGTGGACTGATCGTGGTTGATGATGACATGAGGCAATTTAAGTTGCGTGCAATTAATGGAGCAGGCACCCCACCTGTCGAGACCCGACTCGAGAAAGACGAGGTTGCCGTTGATGGTCGTGCACTCGCTGAACGTGTCCACGTTTAACGAGCTGACCGACTTCGCGTCCTTCAGATTCCCCGAGCCAATGCCGTGGCAGACTAAAGCACACAGGGACAAGCGCACGCACACACACACACGCACACACACACACACAAGTACACACACACGCACGCACACACACACACGCACGCACGCACGCACACACACAAACACACACACACACAAACACCACGCGCATGCACGCACACACACACGCGCGCCCAAACACACGCAGTGTCAGCACTCGGCGGACAATCTTTTCACGCGTCACCTCAAGCCACGTGGGGAATTTGGGCTCTCATGCAAGCCTGCCGGTCCGTCCGTCCGTCAGAAATAGCCCAACGTCAACAGAAACATTCACGATCCAAGCAGAACTCAAAGCCCATTCCTCGCTCACTCCCAGAGTACAGGTTTTCATATTTATAAACAAATATATCCCCTCTATTCCAAATCATGTCATTACACAATGCACAAATCTCAAAAATGGCAAACATTGTAAAGATGCATTGTGGTAAGGAGTGAAAAATGGTGTTCAGGAAATAAATTGACAACCCTGACCTCATTTTTTTCCTGATCTGATTTTAAATAAACTCAGTTGACTTCGCTAACCAAGCAACAACATGAAATAGTGCATGTAAATAAATACAATGATTTAGCACCAGAATATTGGGGGCCAAAAGGAGACTCAAGTCAATTTTATTTGTTTTGTTCTGTCTGGTCTGCAATGCCGCGTAATTCGCCCTCTCTCGTTTGTTCTGTCCCGTCTCGCATTTTCTGCCCGTTCAGCCTCAAGAAAACATTTGAATTAGATTTGCATGAATCAAAAATATCAAATTTCTTGCGTGCATGATTCAACACATGCATCACGAGCTCCAAACACGAGTTGCAGTCGATGAGTGAGAAATCGTTTCACTCCCATAAGGTAGCACTCGCTCAGATTCCCATTTGCTCCATCGCTGCAAATTATTTCATTTGATTGCTTTTGCTATTTTTAGTGACCCTGGTGGCTCTTGCAAACGAGACTCATCCTGGTCCCTTGAGTTCTCCCCTAGACACACAAATTAACCTCAACTTGAACGAGGGGAGTCACAGATTCTCAAAAGGGGGGCACATCAGGAAGATGACGGTGGACGGCACCGCTAACCTTTGGGGCAGCCTTGCTTTTCGGAGCAAGCCGTGCACATCTTGACGCCATTCTCCTCCACCTCCATCTTCTCGTGGGGGCAGGACCGCGCGCACGAATTCTGGTCGATGAGGAAGTTTTCTGCGCGTGGGAGAAGCCGGGGGGGTGGGAGGGGGGGGGGAAGTGGTTTTTGCCGTTTATTCTGCAACTTGACTGTGTGTTTAGTTTGAGGTTTCAAAAACTCTTGTTCAAATTTTAATTCTGTCACAAGAAGATGGGGCATGATGAACCCTGACATGTCATCACGAGTAATTACAAGATATGCCCAGCCTCAGGGATGGTGGCAATATCGCGAGTTGTTAGCCTTGCTCTTATCAGCTTTTACTGTATTTCTGTTGGATTTGACCTACATATGGTGGGGTTTTTTTTAATTTAATGTAGTGCTTAGAAATATTTCACGATGAAAGGCACTTTATAAAATTATGATTATTTTAATATTTCAATAATTTACAAAACAAGGCTTCACATACTTGTGCATTAGCAAACAATTATCAAAACCTTAAAGGCAAGTAGCTCATCTAGATGTACATTCTATACAAAAAATAATGTATCCAACTCCAGTTCTACAATCTATCCAGGCGTCTTGCAATCTGTCCCGTACCTCCAAATTGGCGTGGTTGGCTACGTATGGTGCGAAAGAAGGTCAACATACATACAAAACATTTTCCAACAACTTTTTGTTTGTACACAAGCTTGCGGATGGGCCATTGTGGATAGGTGATATGATAAAGACACAAATAACACGCTGCACAAGATACTTTGTCTTTTGCCGGATTCTATCCCAAGCGCGTGAACGGCGTCATGTCCTGGCACGAATAATGAAGTCACATGTCTTACACACACACACAGCTCTGTGAACCTTCATGTTGGAGAACATCCCACAGAGACGGATATCACAGAGCACCCACACTAGGTACTTATTTAAGGCCGAGTTGACCTAGGGGAGGTGGCACAGAAATTGAACACACAGCTCCACACCCGCCCGCCTGCCTTTATCTCCCCAGTGCTGATGTTTCCACACCATACCAGGTACTCATTTAAGGCTTAACCGACCTAGGAGAGGCCCAGAACCGGTCCAGATATACATTACTGATGTTAGCCGTGGCCAAGTATGGAACCGGGGTGGCCGGGTTCGTAGCCCATCCCGTGAACCACTGCACTACGAACAAAGATAAAGATCCCCCGTATAGCCTTAACATCCTTTTGGTGCAAGTGCTGTTAGCGAGCACCTATGAAGGTCGGAACGGTCCACGAGGAGGTGGGTGGCCACAGCACCACACCCGACGCATTTGTCTCCCCAGTGGCGATGTTTACACATCGCACCTGGTACTCATTTGAGACTGAGTAGACCTCGGGGAGACCCAGGACTGGTTCAGATAATCGTCACTGGTGTTAGCCGTAAGCGGGAATCAAACTCGGTTCGCTGGGTTCATAGCGCAGCGTGCTAACCACGGCGCCACCGCTCCACTATACAAACACACACGTGTGCATGTGACACAGACACAGGGATGGGGGGGGGGGGGGCACATGAGCACCCGGCTGGGGCTCACGCGCGTTCCCCCGCACGCACGACCACTCACGAGGGCAGCGCTTGACGCAGATGGCCCCGTGGCTGTACTTGACGTCCGGGTTGGGCTCCTGCAGATACGTGTCACGGTTGTAGATTTGCGTGGGCGGGCAGTGCTCCACACACACGCCCGTGTCGTTGAACGCCTTGCAGGCCTGGCCGGCGAAAAGGAACGGAGGAGATAAGCGAAGGTGGAGGGAACACGGGAAGATGGTTTGTGGGTAAATGGAGAAATGTATGTATGGATGGAATAATGAATGGAAGGATGAATTAATCAATGGATGAATGAATGAACAGACAGATGGACGGTGATATGGAAAGGCTAGGAATAAGAGCATGCCAGACTCACAGACATGCAGCAAGATACAGGCCATGAGCATATCAATATTGAACTAGGAGCTTTTGGCATGAGGTATATTCAGAAGAGCTACAAAGGCAGTGGATAGAAGATATATTGAGAACAGAGATATGAGCGTGAGATAAGAGGGACAAGTACGGGCGGTGCTCAGGCCTACGTTAGGTCACGTTCCTAGAAAAGGTGCCAGAAGTCGAGACAGAATTTCCCAGAGAAACAATTATATAATAGGGGGTTACGTTCCTGAGAAAGGGTCCCATATGCAACTTTTTATAGATATGACTACAAATAACATATTTAATCAACTACCAATCATATATGAAGTACAATAATCATATTGTGAAAGTTCCTACCTTGATTTTTCATAATTCCTGGATTATTTGGACTGAATACAACGATGGCCTTTCTGCTACCTGTCTCATCAACAGCATCACGAGCCCACCCACCTTTCCTTTTATCGGCCATTTTTAAGGGTTAGATGAATAAAAAATCCTTCAGAATCACCCACAATGCACAGAGGTAGAGCGCCGGAGCGCCGTGTCGGGAGGTAGACTGACTGGGCGGCACTGGCGCCAGTCGGTGTTGTGCCGTTCGTGCGGTGCGATCGCTACGAGTAACAGTGTGGGTGGGAATTGGTGACCTGCCGTCAGTGTGGATCGATGTACGTCGAGGATCGCCTGTGTTCTTAAAAGAATTGTGAGTAATATTTACTCAGAAGATGAGAGAGATAGGATATGTATCATAAAAGATATACGAGATATTATTAGATGCGTGAGGCAGAGAGATGTGACACATTTCTTGTTAAATAATTAATTATAATTATTTAATCTCGAGCCACAGCAGGCTGCATTTAATGGTAAATGAGAGATGCTGCAGGCCGAACTTAATGAGTTTGTGGGCCCACACACCAGGGTTTGGAAAGCCATGCAGTGTATGAATTTATAATTTGCATTTCATCACAAAGTTGCTGATAATTTAATAACCAAAAAATAGGAGAAACAAGATACATTGGAGTGAATGTTAACCAAACAACAGTTTAATCTGTGGTTCTGGTGTGGGCTCAGCATGTGGATGTATGTATGTTGAATTTCTTTTGCAACGTACATGTAGCCAACCATGCAGCAAGCTTCAGATTTAAGGTCAGGGATCAGAAAAATGAGCAAGCTGAGTCTTGCGGTAATGGATAACGTTTTGGACTGAGTAAATTCCGGACTTGGTTTTATGAGTTATGAGCAGGGCCATCCAGAGTAGGGGTCGGGGGGACAAGAGGTTATTTTCTCCAGGCCTCACACAAAAGAGAGCCTCACAATAGGCCTGGATATGTCATGGTGTTGTGCTTTCGGCCTCCAGCCCCGGACCTCCAGGAAGCTCTGGGCAGTCCTGGTCGTGAGTCAAGTCAGGCTTTGGTATCAATGTTGGGAGCAAAGGAACGAGGGCGAGGGGTCGTACCAAGCAGTCGGTGTCACGCGGCCCCGTGCAGCCGCTAGCGCAGTACTTGTGGCAGCACTGATTGGTGTTCGTTCCGTAGCAGCGGGTTGTGCACTCCTTGGCACAGATGGTGCTCGTCACTGCGCCGTCACGCCAGTGTCAAACAGGGTAGGATAAAAAAAAATCATGCACACGCATGGACTCTACGACACTCTGGAGAGAGATGCACCCCAAACTTGTGCCCGGTGCCAATAAAGTTATACAAATCTGGTCTCGCAAACACACACACCGACCGGATTATAAGACGCATTTCATATTTAGCTTTGTAATGTAGGAATATAAAGTGTGCCTTATAATGTGGAGAATACGGTCATGCTTTCCAACGTGCATGTCCTCAGAAGTAATTATCGATAATGAAACTGACGGGTAGGAGTTGGGCAAAATGTGCTTGAATTTTTGTAAATAGCTCTTGTTACTGTGGTTTGGGTCTCCAAAGTTAGGTCATGTTTTGATCAATCTGACCGGTTTTCGATATGGCAAGTCCTGAATAGCAACACAACTTTACAACCACGTGTTGCTCATCTTGGACCATATTTATTGGACTTAGTGTGCCCATCCCACCCCCTCTCCCGTTACATAGGAAAGGTTCGATGTACATAGCTAAGGCATAAACACTGTCATCCTTAATAATAAAACGTTATAAATGTTTCGACATCAGGTTTCAAATGTACAAACATTGAATAATCAAAGACACAATGCAAGCCCAGCTAATTTAGTCATCAGAGTTAGCTGGCGTTTATCTTTCCCTTACAGCCCAGTGACACACCAATCGATCTAAGTCCTGCACACGAACTGATCTGATCGCTCCATCTCTGCCGCGGGTGTCCCCGTACGTGTGTTCTCTCCCTTCCTTTGGCTGCCGCTGCGTCACAAGCCCTGCGCATTGGCCATCACCCCGAGGAGCGAGAGATGTTTCTCGCTCAAGTCTCTCGTCCCGAGAGTACAAAAAAACAACGTTTCTGCGTTCTGTCCCCGATTGAGGTGCCTCTCCTTCTGTCTCGCTGGCTAAAACCGAGCAAGCCACCTCTTCACGCCTCTTCGTACGCCTTTGGGCTTTTGTTCGCGTTCCCCCTGCTGCCCGTGTCTCTTCGTCTGATCCGTATGTCACCGCTGGCAGAAGGCAATAATTGCAAAATCCACTCACGCTTTTGGCAGTAATTCGTGTCAGCCGACCAGCAGTGGCTGCAACCCTGTGGGCACGGAGGGCCTGTCGTGGGAAACATAACATGCGTTACGTACTTTAAAAAAAATGTGAAACAATAAAAATAAAAAAAACAATGCTTACATAACATCAAGCTGTCAACGCAAATAAATAACCCAGTTACTCCCACGAACGCTACCTGCCTCTCACATGAAGCTATTATTGCTGCTACAGACGTGTGCTGAACTGCCGTAATAACACACGTGCAGTAGTTTGCTGAAATGTTCCATGAAACAAACAACAGAACTCACACCCAATGAAGACTTCAACCCTGCCGAGAAACTGTCGCACAGCATATCAAGCATTGCTGAAACACCTGCATTGTTGGATCTAGCGCTTGATATATTCCACTAGGAGGAGAATAATCTTTGGCCACTTTCTATCAACTTTCGCGTCACACTGCATCGGTGGGGGGGGGGGGGTGAATTCCTCAGCTCACCGATGATGAGGATCTCAGATTTGTAAGAGTTTTGCACGAGGCATAAAGCAATGTCTAATTCTAGGCCGACATCTTCCCCAGCCACAAGTGCTATGAAATCCCTGCCTCTGTCAACATCCAGATTCAAGTCTTTCCTCTTTAAGTCTGCCTACATCTGACTATCTTTCTCTATATTAAATAAATAAATACGCTTCCTCTCCGCAAGACACTCACGTCCCACCGTACTACGCAGCATCTTGAGATGCAGCTGCATTCACACTCTTTATATCAATAAAAATTGTAACGTATGTGTGCCCAATTTCAGTTTTCTAGTACTTCTAGGACATTAAAGTTACATCATTTACTCAATTTACATCAGTCACAATCATCTGCAAGTACTTTATACGACGACTGATGCACAAAGACCACCTGTTACGGCGACTAGTTCCATGCTGGGACATAAAGCCTGGTCCGGGATGATAATATTCGTGCGGCAAGATAGTACAGAGCAAATCTCTCGATTGAGAAACACACACACGCAGAGCCCCCTCCTGTGAAGCTACTGCCGAGTATATTCGCATCTGAAACATAGCGTCCTCGGGATGGCCCCACGCCATAAGAATTTGTACGAATAGCAAATATGGTAACGAGGAGATGACAAAAATGATCGACGGGGAGACAGGAGATCGCGTTCCGTGCTGTGCTGCGGCACCACCCATCGCGTCGTCTCAAGCGGATTGTATTCCGAACGTCTGCTCGCAGCGCCGGACCCGGCGGTGAACAGCGCTTGTGACGCCGGGGACTCACAATCAGGTCTGCCGTACGGCAGAACCGACTGATTGAGGTTTTTCTGGTCCAGGATGTCCTCCCACTTGATGGTGTCAGCGTGGCACAGGGACGGATTGTCGGTGATATTCACCCCTCCGGACAGGATCTCTGTCGAGTGACAAGTAAAGAACAACAATAAGTACCCAACAATAACAAATCAACAACAGTGGGTTAATGCGGTGTGAAGGCAGCATTGTGGGGAGCAGAGGGCAGCACAGCAACATCTATGGCTGTGCTGTACTTCTATATCTCATTGACTATGCTCCCCACCTTCACCATCCTGCATCACCAGCATGGTGAAGTATGGTCAATTCACCTCTACGACCCCTGATGGTATGGGGAGGCCCACATCGAGCAGAGGATTTACAGGCCTCAATCAATGAATTTCTATTTAATGTGCCAATATCGCCCTCAATAAAGTAGGCCTCGGTGCACATTACAACGGAACGGGAATGGGGCATGGAGCAACAGGAATTAAAAAGAACTCCGTCACGCGCTCAGGCGCTAACACCGACTGAGCAGAGTAAATTGCAACCACACACAAAATAAAGTGGTAACCGTGCACAATGAATAGCAAAGAAAGGTAAGTAGTAAATAAAATAAATAAAAGCAAAGAGACAGTTTTTATTTTACATTTTATGGCTGTACATGTACACAGCAGGAACAGTATGAAGGAGAGATAATTTTGCTCAAGATTTTTTGTAGCGTGTTAAACGATGAGGGAGTGCTGTTAACGAGCTCCCATTAAGGCCACGTCGCACACACGTCACGTCACGCACACGTGCGCACACGTCACGCACACGTCACGTCACGCACACGTGCGCACAAGTCGCACGTACGAGCCGAGCTCCAGGTGCCGCGTCGAGCGGTGGGGCGTGGGAATTTCCCAACGTTTACAATCCCGCAGCGCAAACAAATACACCGGCTCTTTGGCTTCATGAGGCAGCGACAACAGGTGGCTGGAGAATTACCAGCTTGGAATACTACACGGCAAGTGTGACCTCTCAATCAAAAACATTAACCCCTGCACTGAGAGGTCAAACGTCTTTTTAAAAGCCAATAGTTTAATGATTTGGATTGGCCTGTCCTATAAGCCTGGCGTCACAGTCCTGACAGCAGGAGGTGGTTCTTCTGCCATATCTGCCGCGTGCGTCCACTAGGACCTCTACCCGCTGCCATCTGTACTATAGGGAAGAGGCGCAGAAGAGAAGTACAGAAGAACTCCGACATCCGCGCTCAAATTATCCGCCCTGACGAGATGTTAACTACCTCGCCTGGTATGCAGGGGGGTCGTGGGTTCATTCCCAACCCTAACGCCTGCTGCTGTATATTTGGAGTTTGCATGCCGCTCTCCTTGTGGTCACATGGATTTTTCTCCGGGTCCTCCGGTTTTTCCCTCCACGTTTAGAATCAACAAGCGTTTAGAGTATTTGGCTGCTAAAAAATGTCCGCATGATAAGCCACTTCGTTGAGCTCTCATTTGTCGCCAGGTCGTTTTTTAAAAAAGAGCTGTATAGCTCAGTGGGCCTTATCTGGTAAAATAAAACATAGAATACATCCACGGGTCCTAAACTTTGCAGTCCATGACAACTCCCATAATCCACGGGGGCGGAGATGCCAAAATCCATAATCTTTCCACAGATTTTTGGATCTCTTCTGGGGGGAGAGCATGAAGGGGGGGGGGGGGCTAATTCCTTCTAAAATATTTGGCACAAAGCTAAATTCTCTTCACACACACACAGACTGAGGTTTTTCGTGTTGCGCTGCAAATGATAGGGTCTGTGGAGAGGTGACCACCACGTCACAGCGGATTGCTGTACATCGCCTGTGTACCTCTTGTACATGGAGGACACGAGCAGCCACCGCCGTGTAAGGTTGAGACTTTCGGCTTTGGGGAAGATGTGCGACCTTTCAGTATCAGAGTGGTTTTGTAAAAAAATAAATTAAATCATGTTTATTTTGTTTATGTTACATGAAATGTATTTTATTGACGTGAGTTTGTACAGTATTTTTTTATTTTCCTGTATCGTGATTGTCTTTGCTCCGATTTTCCATATTTGCTTCATATCTGTAGATTGATTTGATTTTTTGTCATTTTGGCGAGACGCCAGGTCACTCTTGCAAATGAGACGACCCTGGCTTCTCGAGATCTAACTTGCTGCGTAAACAAATAAACATGAACTTCACTTACAGACAAGGATTGACCACTTGGACCCGAATCGGCATTACTTGCTCAAAGTATTACACTTCAGTTCAATGCATTTCTTTTAATGGAACAAAAAAAAACAAAGGTGACATCTTTAGGTCATAAATAGCATTTCTCATACGGCGACTGCGGCTCCCCTAAAATAGCTCGCACAAAGGTACGAAACATTAAACAAAACATCACTGGAGATGCTAATAATAGGCGGCGAGCGATCAATCAGTCAGGCGCTGAAAACAGGTGGCACGTCGAGCCTGTCAGTCTCCTGCGTCCGAGTGCTCACAGCGCACCATCCTCTCAACAACAAACCCCGTCCCAAGGTAACCCGACTCTCCTCGGACGACGCCCGTCCCCTCACATTCCTGCCACCGGACTGACCAATTACCAACAGCGGATCGCCAACGGACATCGTCGCTCGCATGGACGATTTGGTTGGCCGAATGACGGCGCTGAATTGAGAAAGAAATTGCTCATGAATTGAGTATTGCCCGTGTGTGTGTGTGCGAATTGCACAATCGGGGAAGGAGAGGGTAGGGGTGCAGTAGGCGGGGTGATGATTGTTGTTGGCGAGCAGTAGCGCAAGGGTTAGCGATTTGTGCTACGAATTCGGCGCCCCAAGTTCGATTCTTGCTTACGGCCAACAGCGGCAACGATCATTTGAACCAGTCCTGGGCCTCCCGGAGGTCGATTCAGCCTGGTGCAGTGTCTAAAAATCGCCATTCGGGAGACAAAGGCAGCCAGGCGTGGTGCTGGCAACCCACCCTCTCGTGTGCCGTGCTAGAGCCTTCATAGGCCAGCATGGCACACGAGGTCCTCGCTAACAGCACTTGCCCACAATAGTCTGTTAAGGCTAGACGGGGGATCTTTGTCTTGGTGAGGATTGTTGGTTGATGATTAAGCACTGCAGTCAACTGAACCGTTTCCCGAAGTATGGTGCTATTTTTATAGTTTCCTGTGTGTGATACGTGTTAACATATACCCAATGTGAGTTTTGTAAAAGACATCCTGTTAACGGCAGGTTTGACTCATTGCATCTACCATCATCAGCCATGGTCAAGTTACTGTTGAATGAAATAGTCATCAAGACACCACCACCGCCTCTCACAATGATTAAACTGGCCTATCGAGGCCATCGCCTGATGGCCGATACTAGGGTACCAATAACTACGCAAAGAAACCCTTCAAACTAAAACTGGCTTCTCATAATTCAGCTTGCGCCTTTACATGCACAGCCATTTTGTTAAATCCGGGAAGCCGTCCACGACGTGGGAGTAAAGAAGTACATGAGAACAGTGGAAATTCCCGTACTGCCCTCTGCTGCCAAAAATGCAATTCGGCTCATTCCGATTAAACACAACGCTCGTTTGGCCGCCAGGCAACAGAACCCTCCGTGCAGGGTGTGCGGGACCCGGCTCCACCTGGTGAGGACACGTGTCAAGCGAAGTGCCGACCGCACAAGGAATTCTGTGACCTCATCCTTTGGGAGCATCGTATTCGGCGGCACACGAGGCGACGTAACGCCGCTCGCTGCACCCGGAGGGATGCAAATTCTAAAATGTCTCCGCCTTCGCGATGCGACGCGCCGCCCGGCAGCAAAATTGGCAAAGGGAAGGAGGACAAAACGCAGAGCAGCGAATGTAAAAAAGACATAACAAAATGCACCGGCTAATCCAGTCCGACGACCGGTGGTCTCGTGACATCTTGCTGCTCCAGTGGAGGGGGCACAGGGCCAAATCGGTGGGAGGACGCGAACGACGAAGGCGCACCCAACCTACGTGAGGAATTTAGCGAGAGAGGAGCCTTCTCGGGAAGGTTCATTCCTCCTCTCCCAGACTTCTCGCGAAACATCTCCGCGTTGCCCTCTCTTGTTCTCTCTTTCTCCCTCCTCTCTCGCATGCTTCTCAAAACATATACGAGACAACATCTCTGCACCAATAAGCAACGAGCATCACTTTGTCAAAACCGTGGATAGATGTTGACTACCTCGCCTGGTATACAGGAGGTCGTGGGTTCGACCCCGACCCTGACGCCTGAATATAGAGAATTTGAATGATCTTCCCGTGATCACGTGGATTTTTCTCCAGGTCCTCCGGTTTTTCTCTCCACATTTAGAAACATCATGTTTGGAGTATTTAGAGCTGCAATAAATTTCGACATGACAAGCCCCTTTGTTGAGCTATCAATTGTACGGGTTAGGGAAGATCGGAGCAATGCCCAGGAATAAAACTCTGGCTCCGATAACCACTGTTACCATCGTTTCCCCCCATTATCAGTTCTGCTTTATTTGCGTTGGATCACTGTCCTCTCCATGGTAATTTATTGCGTGTCATTTTGCCAAAGAAAACATACATACATTTGTACATTTGTATGTATGGGAGCCGCGGTGGCGAGATGTTAACTACCTCGCCTGGTATACAGGGGCTCGTGGGTTCGATCCCGACACTGACACCTGCTGCTGTATATTTGGAGCTTGGATGCATCTCTCTCCCCGTGGTCGCGTGGATTTTCCCCCCGGGTCCTCCGGTTTTTCACCTCCACATTTAGAAACACGCGTTTAGAGTATTTGGCTGCTATATATTTCCACACGATAAGCCACTTCGTTGAGCTATAATTTGTGGCCAGGTCGCTTCTGAAAAAGAGATACATAGCTCAGTGGGCCTTACCTGGGAAAAAAAAAATAGTTGCTAGTTGTAGTTTCATTTAAAACTCTAGGAAGTAAATGTTTTGAGTGTGAGAGCAGGCGAAGCCAGGGCAAGCTGACGAGGTCGGTGCGCGCGGAACAGCGAGAAGGTGTTTGAGCGCAGGAGCCAACGCAACTTGAGCCGCGCGCCGAGCTGGTGAGTCGACACCGTGCCCTCTCACTACGCTCGCGACACCTCCACGGGAAATTTCTCCATCCGTGACTAACGAGCGCCAGACGACTAAGTTCCAGCTTAGGTTTCAGTGTTGCATAAGAGTCGAAACAATCCTGTGCAAAAATGTGTGCCACGCACTCAGAGATACGAGTGTGTCAGTGTTTGAACTTTAAACCACGAATGCCTTCGTCATCGGCACAACAAAAGATCCGCTTGTTAACATTTTCCCACTCTATAAATATCGTTCGAGGCACATCTAATAAATGTTTCAACTGTTTGTTAACAAACTGCTTGATGACGAGCTCCCCATGCTTTGTATGTAGGTTGCAGTGGTTGTTTGAACATACTTCACCACGCTGGTCAGTACGGGTTAGGGAAGATAGGAGTCATGCCCAGGAATAAAATTTAGGCTCTGATAACCTCTGTTGCCATCGCTCCCCCCACCCCCCCATTATCAGTTATGCTTTATTTGTGTTGGATCACTGTGCTCTCCTTGTAAATGTATTGCATTCATTTTGTTAGCCCAACGAACGCAAAACATCCTACCCCTGCACCTCCGGTTAGAACGGTGGGCTACATACGGTGCGAAAGAAGTTCAACATACAGTACATACATTTGTATGTATTTATGTATGGGTGCCGTGGTGGCGAGATGTTAACTACCTCAGCTGGTATACAAGAGGTCGAGTGTTCGATTCCGACCCTGACGCCTGCTGTATATTTAGATTTTGCATGTCTCTCTCTCTCCCTGTGGTCGCGTGTATTTTTCTCCGGGTCCTCCGGTTTTTCCCTCCACATTTAGAAACGTGCGTTTACAGTATTTGGCTGCCATAAACTCCCACGTGATAAGTCACTTCGTTGGGCTATCACTTTGTGGCCAAGTCGATGTTGAAAAAGAGCAAAATAACTCGGTGCGTCTAACCTGGTAAAATATAAATAGTTTACAGCTTCTTACATTTATTAAACACATCTCTATCTTTGTTTTGAGAAAATAACTTGCCCCCGTCCACATCATCATGCCTAGCTACCCATAAAAACATCTCACGTGACAGGCATCTCTATTTTTAAATGCATTTAATATTATTATCCGAATGCAAGCAACCGTATAAAATGAAATGTCACTTTTAAATCACAAAGGCGGTCCCATAATAGCAGCTGAAAAGTAGCAATATGTTGGCATCTGCGGCTTGCACGTAAACAGGGATATCCTACATAACAAACAGGGAGGGATTGTGTTCGGGTAACGGACCTGCTCGCGTCGAGGACATGATACGTTGTTTGCACTGTACGCCCGCACACCTCCACGCGGACTCTCAGCGAGGCCCCTCTCCATCTCATTGGGGGCTCACGGTTAAATTGGGAAAAGAAAATGCGAGTTCAAATTCTACGCATTCACCCGCCGAACCGGCCGCGGCTCTTTTTTTACAACGGCAGTGGCGGCATAACGCGTTGTGAGCGGACGGAACTTTCCAGCGTGTAACCTTTCGTATACGTCGAGGCGAGCCGCGGGCTAGGAACACGGCAAAAGTGCACGGCCCCGGCGGGCCAGGATCGCCTCTTGGCAAAACCCGCGCCACCAAAAATAGAGGCGTAAAAAGTCGCGGGTGAGCGGCTTCGCGCCTTCGCGGCTAAAAAGCGTACATTTCCGCACGTATGCAGCGGTCGGTGCTGGGAGATAAACAATAATAATACAAATCAAATGAAACGCGGCGCACGCGGTCAACCGAGACAAACTCGTGGCGAATTCCTTGCGGTGCAGATTCCCCTGCGCCACCGTGGCCAGATTAGCGTTGTTGATCGGCGCTTCAGCATCGAGTCTCCGATTACAATCGCGCCCATCACGTAAATGCTGGGGTTATACATCACGGCAAGATATGCACGCACAGAATTCCGTATCGTGTGTGTGTTCTGTGCAGTCTGTCACTTGCTTTAAACACAGATATAATTTAATTGTTCTTACTCTACCCAGTTTTACGTTTTTTACGGCAGAACATGAAAGTAGTTGCTATTGGTTGGGTCTGGCAGTGGGCGACAATTTATTAATTTGAATTTCCAAGACGAGACGACGAATAAAACAATTTCACCAGGATTAGTAAGTCGAGCGGAAGCTGCCATCGGAGACTACAAGGCATCTGCAATGAATTGTGATTATTTTTCAACTTATAATCCTTCACTTTTCATTAAATCTCTGCGTAATCATAATCTCTCGTGGATAATCCCAAATCGGATAAATCTTGAACAGGGCGCGGTTCGATGCAAGTCCGACATGATGATGTGGAATCCAAAATAAAACACCCAAAAAAACGATCGTTTATGTTAATGTCAACGTGCTCTTAGCCGCCACGTTATCCGTCAATCAGGGTTCCACCACCGGCCCCTACGAGCCTCCGTGGTCGGAATCGCGGAATGATCGCATCCCAGCGTGCAGACCATGCGTACGCAAATCAGTTCACGTTCCACTTTCCGGAAGCCCACCATGGCAGTGAGGTGGCGGTGGAGGAGGAAGCTGCCAGGATAAGGGGGCTGTCAAAGTGTTGAAAAGTGAGTCACTGAGACCACGGAGCTCCTGGACTTGGTACTGTGCGGTGCATTTCAACCCCTTGAGAAATCTTCGGCGAGCCACTGCAGACTAAACGCTGCTTTGGAACTATGCATGTAGCAGTTTAGCCGCGTATAATTTGGTGCTGATGAGCCCAAGTGAGGGCAAAACTCACAAAGAGAAACCCCATTTGCTCCAATTTTTAGTTGCAGTCAATAGAATGTACTTGTTTTCAGGAGTTGTGCTTTTTATATTAAATAAGCAACTATAAGCAGACGTTGTCTCAGTACCCGAGCGTCACTGGTGCATTTATCCCAGGAATGTAAGGACGTTTGCAAGGCTACACCATCATTGTCTTTCATTATCGTCATTTATCTTAGCGGGCACTAAACACACCGGCATGTGCGTGTGTGTCGTACGTATGCGAGCGCACACACGCGTGCGTGCATTTGTCACGCGCCCACTCCGTGCTGTTTATGGTTCTTCCAAGGTTAAGTGACAGCAGTCTAAGTGCAAGGGTCAGTCGAGCGATCACCGAAAAACAACGCGTCCGTGTCGCCCGTTCGTCGCCGACAACTGCCGCCGACGCGCCGCGGTCACGCCACCACCGCCGCCGCCCCCCCCTCCCCCCCTCGGCGCCTCACCAGTGAGGCTGCGCAGCAGCAGCGCCCGCAGGCCCGTGCCGAGGCCGCGCTGTCCGTTGCCGACGATGGCCAGCGCGAACTTGTCGTCGTAGAGCTTCATTCCGCGCACGATGCGCAGGCTCTCCAGCGGCAGCTCCTCAAAGTCGTTGAGGGCCACGAGCACGTAGCCCATCACCTCCCGGACGTCCTGCACCGCGGGGGAGAGCGACGAGTCCGGCCGTGAGAGAGCAGCCGCGCGCCGCGTGGAAGTTTACATTCATCCCGGCAAGGCATGCGTACAACGCGCCGGGGGCCCCCTCACCCTTAGCTAACCCACGGACACCATCGGCCTTTGTATCTTTGAATCTGGAAATCCATACGCCAGGCTGTCCGTCTACTGGGCGTGCAATGATGCATCGGATTCACAGATTGAATTGATTTTGATGGTCACGATAAACGAGCCGAATTGTGCAGGTTGAGAATTATTATCATGCTATATTATGCGCCAACTTTAAATTTAGGAAAATGGAGCAAACAAAACTGCACATATAGAAACAAAATAGAAACCATGCAAACGAGCCAAACAAAAATAGAAGAAAATATTAGATTTAATAGAATGGCAACAACGAATTATGACAATCCATCAACTTGTTGGCAGGTTAATAATTCCATGCCCAATGCCTGCCGATGCAAGAACATATCTTGTCGCTGTCTTGTGTGTGTGCCATTGGTGTAGCACTGAGTCGGCTTCACTCAAACTTTGGCTTCGAGCCAAGACTAAATAAATTCATAACGCATTGGTTTAGACAGAAAAGCCTGAAAGTTAAAAAAATCGCAATGCTTCTGCTATAATTGTAAGCGTCAAAATGGTGTTGGTAATAAGCTTTGAATAAAGAATGAGTTCAGTGTGTTTTTGACCAGACTGCAAAATCCAAGTGGCTTTCGATATCGCTGACCGCCAGATACTGGCTTTTTCCTAAGCGTTTTCATCGCGGGGATCAACCAAAGTCCCATGTAAACGGCATTATCAGTCAGCATCGCCGTTATCTCCGACACTGACTCACGGCACGAGAGACTCAAGTGGTGAGAGCAGCCAAAGGCGAAGATGCACTCGCTGAGACACTGAACTCCTTCTCACTTTTTCCTCTTCTCCGTGGCTGCCAAGGCGGTCAGCGGCATGTGGCAGGCCAGACCGTGTGTCATATTAGCAGGAATCCCCAGCGCTTACTCAGCCTCCCGTTTGTTTAGTCACCGAGCTGCTCTTGCGGAGAAGAATCTCTTTCGGCAGGGGTGGGGAGGGGGGTCGGGGCGATGTGGTCGTGACTTGAACGCAGTGCACCAGAGGTCGATCGAAATCGGTTCTTCTTTGCTCAGGGACAATGCCGGGACATTAAACCATCCGGCTCATGACACTCGCTGCAAAGGAGGGGCCTTGTTTGCAATAGAATGGGGTACACAGCATTCACTCGTTATTCACCAACTTGCTATCCGCGAATCGCATTTGAAACTCTACATTACTCCATCGAGAGAGAAAGTGATGAGATCAAGTGATGATAGATAATGTGGTGTGAGAAATTGATGGGATAAAGTTATAATTTTCACGTGTTTAATAGCTTATTTACGTGTTTATTTTAGGTAATTGTTTTTTTTGTCGGCCAATATTATCTGCGAAATTTGCTGTTCATGAGAATCTCTGGAACGTATCCTTCGCAAATCATTTTTATTGTCCTTCCCCCGCACCTTCGATTACCACGGTTGGCTACGCATGGTGTGAAAGAAGTTCATACATACGTACAACGAGGGAATACTGTATCAGAGAAGAAACGCGGGTAACACGAACGCTCGTATCTAAAGCCACGGTCGTGCAGATCGTGCGCGGTCGTGGCTGGTGAACCACTCGAGCGAGGTCACAATCACGAAGGCTACAAACGGCGCGAACGCGCCAGGGGCTTTCCAGGGCTGTGACCGAGCCATCGGTTACACCGAGAGGGCTGATCAATGGGGGGTGGACGGAAGTGCCGATTTTTGCGGGCAGCCGTTCCCGGGAGCAAAAGGGTTTTTTTTTTGCCAGACATTTGTTGAATTCCACAGCCGAACAGCTGGAGGGGAGTTGGAAGAGAGCCGCAGAGTGAACTGCAGATTCCCCTGCCATCGTTAGGGTCAACATCGTACCCCTAGTCCAAAGACCCGGGGCCAAAGCACCCCCTACCCCATCTGACATCAACATCATCAGCAGCAGCAACACCGATCAGCAGCATCAGCAGCAGAAGATTGCAAAAATGTGTAACAATATCCTGCTGTGTTCGGACGAACAAGACCACATGAAGCAGTGATGACCGATGTAAACAGATTGCATATAAAAACGACACTGAAGAGAAGTTGCTTACATAAAAAATATTCAACGACCTGAATGGCATTTTTAAATATAGATAGAAATTCAATAACTCTGAGTTTATTTTCGTTTTTATGTTACCACGCAGGGGCGAGTCTAGCAGAGGACAACCACTTGTTGATTTCCCCCTCAAAGTGATGCTCAATTTATCAACCCTAGAGGAATGATGGGTCGTGTCAACCCCCAACTAGGATTTGAACTCCACCCACTCTTGCACTAAGCCACCTGGACGACTCTTTTATTATATATATTCTAAATTACTAAAGCCAGTAAGTTAATCATAAAATAAGGCTATTAAACTCTCCAAGGCTCAAATGCACTAACTTCACTTGCTCAAGCACATGCGTAACGGTGGCACATTCCACTGTGCAATGTTGAACTATTCATACGTACACAGGCGCGTGCTCGAACTCCATAAGAAAAAAAAAGTACGAGTGAGTTAGAGTGGAGAGGATGGAGAATTCACGCGCGAGAAGATTAAGTGCGGCAACTGTGTCAAGGCCGCGCAACCACGACGACGGTGACCCGTACAAACGCCCCCCCCCACCCCGCGCATAAATGCACGTAACAGAAATAGACACAAACAGACACTATCACACACACGAACACTCAAGCCGCCCTATCACATCAAAGCACTGCAGTGGCATTGTTTGGATGGAGCCCATAGTGAGCGTTGTCAACGCGCAGAGTAAACTTGACTGGGTGCTCTCGGCCGCCACCGGAGGCTTGCGAGGTACAAAACGAAGCCGGTTAGCTCGTCCCCTCCGCCGTCGAGAGAAAAAGACGTGCAGTCACAGGCAGAGGGGGGGGGGGGCGAAGGTGGGTCTTGAGCCTCAAACTCGGGGGAAGGGAGATGCACACAACGGAGCGGCAGCAGAGGCCAATGAGCGACATTCTACTGACCGAAGGTTAACTGGAGGCTTCGATGGAGAGTCTTGGTTGCTAGAGCGGAGAGTGAGTGGAGGGGAGCAGAATGAGATGAAAGGGGAGATGTAGTAGAGTTCATGGAGGGGAGCAGAGCAAGGTGAGAGGAGAGCCTTAGGCAGGGGAGAAATCCGTGGAGGATCTTGAAGACGTTGAGCGCAATCTTAAAATGGAACCGGCGATTCGGTTCCAGGCATGGTTCACAACGGTCCGGCGTGTCCGTTTAGTGTGCGCCAAGCCTCACCTTGAGGAAGGAGAGGTCGTCTCCCCTGGAGAGATGTGTGATCTCCAAGTTGCCCAGCACCACCTCGCAGCCCTGGTAGAGGATCTTGAGCGACTCATAATGCTGCGTCTTGCTGACGAGCAGCTCCAGGCGATGCTCCGTGCCCACGCACACTGCGGGGAGAGCAGAAGCAACGGCACGGAGTGTCAGACCGGCCAGCCGGAGAGGCGCCCCAGCTGAGGGGGTCATGGACACGCACAGTCGTCCCTGCGCCACCTCTCGTGCTCCGAGCTGGAGACATCAATAAATAACACTGCAGCAGGTGCCACGTGCGATGATCAAAATAAAAAAAATGTCGGAAGGGCCAGTCAGCGGTTCGCCTCGCAAAAAGTGATTCAATTGTCATGAACCTTGAATACGATTTGATTGAAGAGTGGATTATTTATTTCATTATCATTTGTTTTTAATGTTCTGCTGTCTCATTTGTATGGTTTTGCTCACTTCCTGTGCCTAAACCTAACACCAGCATACCTTTTGCATACAATTTGTGCAAATTGTAAAGAAACAATCATCAGACATATGATTCGATGCAGGTTTCATGAGCACGGATCAATATATCGTTCATGCCAATGGCTATTAAATAAATTATTATACTACAGGTCATGTTGACCTTATTTTATAGCAAGTGTTTAGCCAAGTAGCTTTGAGCAATAAACCACAGTCGTGTTTATGTGGTCACATGCTCAGCCCATCTTCCCTTTGGAGTCAATAAAACGTGTACGCAATTGTGTGTGAAGTCAGCAATTGCTTCTCTACCGGAGGGACCAGTTCCTACCATGGGAATGTGGAATTTCCTTCAGTGGCTCAGGCTCATCGACGGAAATGAACATCACGCTGTTGCTTATATGATCGAGAAAAAACAAACCCACTGAACTCATTGTGCTCTACTAAAGCCACCGCAATGCCTTGCAACGGCACTTGGTCATTGGCAGTACAGCTCCTGCACGTTCTGTGTTCACCGCTGAATCGATTTCGTCTGATTCTTTACAATAAAAAGTGCGCGTGGGGAAAAGCCGCACACTCTACTTCACGGCGACAGCGCACCCAGCCGTGCGCTGTGAAGTGGCATCTCCTAAAGACGCCTCGAAACATACCTCTACGGAATATTTGTAACGCAACGCCATCCGTCTCCGTGCTGCGCACACCTCTTCGGTTTCACTTGCTCGGTAAAACCTGTCATTGTGGACGCGGCGTGCGTCCAGTCCGCTGCCTCAACCAATGCGGTGACGCTGGCGGTCTGCTCATCGCAGCGCTCCGTTTTGCAATGGGAATCCGGTTGTCCGCTCCCCCGTCACCGATTTACGGTTTCACAATGTGAAGAGTGCTCGGCGGCACGGCGGGCAGTGCGCCGCCCCGTCACGAGCGGCGACTTTTCCCCGATTTTCAGACTTCAAATTCCCCCCCCCCCCAGCGCCGTACGCAGAGAGTCGAGCGCAAGGCATGTTCAAGTTACACGTTGACCTCGAGCTCAAAATAATAATAACTCACGACGACGATAAAGTGATTAAATTATAAATGTGTGCGTAACTCAATCCCGGTCCCGTGCTGGGGAGGGGGGCGGCTGGGGGGGGGGCAGTTCCACGGCACGGAAGTGTGGCTGGCTTGGTGTGTTTTTAAGAGGGCGGCGTTTCGCCTGTTTACCCCCCTCTGGTGAAACAGCCCCGGGCTTTTGCGCCCCCCCCCCCCCAGTGAAGGCCGCAGCCAGTCTGTATCATTAACCAAATTAGCCACCTGCCATAAAGCACCATAATTCGTGAAAAACAAACAGCCAGGCCTCCTGCCAATTGAGATGTGCCCCACTTCGTGGAGTTGCTCGCTTAAAAAATAGAGAGCGGGGTCTTCAAGCTAATGAGCTGTAAAGAGTTCAACAGAACCACCAGTGCAGGGATAGTTCTACTGTCCTCCACAGACACATTCACATTCCTGGCTGGACAGAGCGACTGGAATAATGTCCCTTTCAGTGGCTGACGACACATTCCACGTCAACGCAACCAACACACAACAACACCGCCGGCATGACCACGTTCTGAATGGCTTTAACCTCGAACCCAATGGCCAGAAGGGCTTTCACGGTACAGTAGTAGAGGTAACACGATTGAAGAAGAACTCTTAAAATCACAATCCAAAAGATTTGATGTTTGTCAATTTGTATAAATGTTTGCTGGCTTGGGGAAGACTTCTTTCAGCAGTTGGCTAGATCACGGCTGATGATGAGATGGTGTATGTAATGGGCACACGTCCTCCCTCCAGGCCGCGAGTCGTGACAACCGATTGAATCGTGGGAAGTAGGGGCGGCACGGATAACCGAGCCTCCGCAATTCCGCAGAGCGAGCCTCCGAGCACCACGAGTGCCCACAAACGGTCGGATTCTCCAGCAGAACGTGGAAACCCAAGTCTGGGCAGGGGACGTCGGCACTTATTAGGAGCTCGGCAGCTGCTCGCGTGCGGGTGACGAGTCGCCGCAGTGGCTGAGCAGCGCGCTCGCACACACACACACGCGTGTGTGAGCGCGCGTGGAACACAGCGAGCGTGCACGGGTGTGCGAGCGAGTGAGCGACCGACCGTGCGTGTGAGAGTGTAACTCAGACCTATCGACTTTCACGAGTATCGAAGCGCTCGCATGCTTACAGAAATACACGCGCCCACGCGCACGCTTTCCCATGCACGCAAGCATAGACGCACGCGCGTGAACGCACGGGTAGATATTAGGAGATTCGTAAACGGAATAATTATTTTACAATTGCGTACAATGCACACGTACGTTACACGCTCCCACATGAATCGATGGTTCGGGGTCATTATTCGATTCATTAATCTATATTGTTTCTAAGGTGGTGAATGCAGCAGTCTGTAATGACAGCGAGCTTCACCTGAACCCACACTTACAACGCATAAGGATCGAGACGAATCGATAAATACGTGCACGATTCGATGGGTTACAGCTAAAGTCAGGACCTATCTGCATGCATGAATCAATGCATCGTTACATCCCTATTGTACAATGACCAAAATCAACTAAACCTCATTTTGATGGTCAGCATAGCGATTGGAACCCAGCTGGTTTTATTTATTCGAATCTTTACACACTGTGGGTTTTGCTTTTTTCACGAAGACGATGTTGACGCTTCGTATGTTGCACGTGCGACACGCCCCAGTGACCACTCTTGCCGCCAGGCCTGTCACTCGATGCAAACGCCAGGTACATCGCAGGGCGCCACATTGGGGTAAAAAACACACGTCAGATGCGTTCTTACAAAACCAGTTAAACGTGGCCAACCGAGCGTGGAGCTCAAGTGGGGGCAGCTATCAAACCCGAAAGTATCGAGCAGCAAACGGCATCGTCCGTGTTTATTTAAAAGCAGCGGGCGTGGTATTTGCTGAGCTATGAGAAAGAAAGAAGTTGAATTTAAATAGCATCGACTCTTTTTCTCTCTTTCCCAGAAATGAAACAACAACAGAAAAACTGTTGTCAGCTTTTGGCGACGACACCCCGAGGAGGACTGGGAGGCGGCGTCGACAGCTTGTTTTTCAAGTGCTTGGGCCGTGTTACGCATCGCCATGAACGTGGCCAAGCAAACAACGACGGGGTCGAGTGGTGGATATCCCAGTAGGCTGAGCGGCGTTTACACGCTCGCTTTACTTGAACTTTCCAGGACGAAGCAGGTTACAAGCAACTTCGTGGAAAATCGCAGCAATATGAAGACACGCGCCGCGGCGGGCGTAAAGAGATCACCGAAAACGACCAAACACGAAATACTTTACTTCGGTCTCATTTAACAAAAGCAGAAACACTACCGAGTGCACGAAATGACATCTCGTTTGACTCGCCGTCTGTTCAGAGGAGATGCAACTATGGGTAAGGAATGAAAAGCGGTGAACTTTTATGGTACGAGTCGTCCCCCTTGACAAAGCCATATTTGGTCTCAAAGGCACAGCTGTCAACCCATACGATTTACCCCATATTCTTGTACAGGAAAATTGAGCTCACGTCCATACGACGTACAGCCGTTTCAAATGCGAGCCGGGCGCAGGGCGAGGGAGAAACTGGCAGGCCAGTCCGCTCTCCCTTCTGGCGCAGAATAACAAGACGAATAAAGCATGGGATTATTCACGCCGCTGTTCAGTTAGCTGCGCTCTCGCCCATACAAACTTGTTCTCGGGTCCCCTCCCTTTTTAGGTTCCACAAATTTACAAACGTTTACATTTGGCGGAACAGAATGGAAAATTAAACAGTACTGTGTACGTGGTGGGTTTTTTTAAACGAGCTAATAAAACAGGTGCCGAGCTAGGAAGCGAACGAACCAGTTTTATTGAAATGTAAAATGTTTTTGAAGAAAAGATTACGCTAAAATGTCCTCGATCCTGAAAAGTGGGGTGCGAGTAACTTGCTGGAGGCAAAACGAAGAGGGCGACAGAATGTGCCAGCAGCGGCTCGTGATTGGCAAGCGCCGGAAAAACACACCGTCGACTTTATCCACATGTAGCCTGTCAAGTCTGTTTTGATCTCTTTGTATTTTTTTATGCTCCACGTTCCACTTCGGGCGAATGCAAATGCCGACGATAGCTGCCCGATCGACGGTCGTCGCAACCGACATCGAATGAGTCAAATACGTGCACGTGTATGGTGCGCGGTGTGCGCACGTGTACGGTCCTTCATCCTTCCAGTTGCTCGGTCGGTCTTACTTAGACATACAGAAACTGTTCGTGTACAAGCCCGTCTATCAATCCACTGCTGGATGAGCGCCTCCCCACGTCGTCGAGGTCACAAATGTTACGTGACCGGACCTCGCCACACTGGTCAGTGCCGCTCGGTGAAGGTGGACCGCACAGAAGTGGCAACATATCGGTGGAGTTCAACCACGGGTTGTGCTGCACTGCCGGCTGCTGCCCACCACGAAGTCAATTATCCCAGCACCATCCAGGCTCCAGCCTGCTTAGCTTCCAAGATGGAATAAAACCGGGCGCAACCCGAGTCCAATGTAACGCGACAGCAGCCCATTGCGGCCACAAGTCTCTTCTTCAAGGTAGGCCTTGGTTACACAAGTAAACAGATGTAGGTGCAGCTACTTGCACAGCAAAATAGTAACAAAAAACACAACAAGCTGAAATACCACGAGTCAGCTCTTACATTAAGATGTGATATCAGCTGAACTGTTTTAGAGTATTAATATTCAACAAATCGGTAAATATGAACAAGATGGAGTCGATTCAACTTGAAGGTGACGGTCAAAGGAGCTGACTTCGGGATTGTCCAAATGACGAGTGGAGCCTAGCACAGCGAACGGCTGTAAAATACAAAACAAAAATGTGATTCTGTTGTGGGAGCTGAGCTGAGCTCTATCATGGCGAGCACGCAATTTCGGCGTCAGATTTTAGGTGATAAGAGATTTACCCATGACACTGCTGAAGCAACGGATCCGCGTCATCGAGTGTCCTCACACACAGACGAACAGCACCCGTTCAAGGCGGGTTATTCACCCACAAAAGCCTCACCGAGTCTCAAGGCTCGACTTCAGGAGGGTCCTGCATTGGGGTGTTTGGCCAACTCCCCGATAATGAATGTTCAGCTTCGTGTGGGGGAAAAAAGCATTCTACCTGGGGAATACTAACAGCTCTGCACAGATAGATTCAGGAATCCATTAGTGTCCTGCTATCGCTTAGCATCCACGCAGTATGTGGTAACATCGTCACACAAATCAAACCCACGTGTAACTAAGATTAGGTTTTTTACTACGTCTTGAAAGTAAAAAAAACAGAAGTTGATCAATTATTCAGCTGGGTCAAAGCACAGCTTGTACAGCGGTACCTCTGGCCAAGCCACTCGCGCATGGCAGAACACTTTCCAAGTTGAACAAAAAAAACTGGGTAGAAGGGACAGATCAACAGCATTCCTTTGTCGTGAGAGCACCGTGCCATTACCAGCCAAGCTCTCAGGCCCCGCGATTTCATTTTACGCCCGGATTACGCGATTACGTCAGCCGCCACAATGAGGAGTTGGGGTGGCGTTGGGGGAAGAAATCACCGGTTTAGGTAGCGAGAGCCGACCGGTGGGAAAGCAGCACTATCCATTGTGAAATCGAGAACTCCCCCATCCACGACTTAAGCCATAAACAGCGGGGACCACGTGAGCGTCCGGCGCTGCCAGGTAACAAAACAGCGCGTGACGCCGCCACGACATCGCAGAATGATCGCAGAATGATCGTAATTACAACCGCACAAAGGATGTCCATTAAATAATTAAAGCAACAGGGCTTTGTTTGTACGGAGCCCTCGTACAGTTTCTGCGAGCATTACCTGCACTTCCTCCAACTAAATTGTTTAGCAATACTGCATTGGCAGTAGTGCACAAACAAAAATAACAAAACTCAACTGCTGAAGGCCCATTGCCCAAAACGTCGAGTTTTTGAAGGGGGTCAGGACCGGTTCAGATATCATTCACCATGGGAGTCAGCCATGGCCAGGAAGCTAACCCAGGTCTCCAGGTCCAGAGCGCAGCATGCTAACCACGGTGCTGCCGCTCCATGCCTCCAATTCCTCATTCGTGGCCAGGGATAATCTACCAACAAATGTATCTGGGCAGTGGTGGCTATGCACGGCTGTCATCCCAGCACTGTGGAGGCAAGGGTTGGTGGATAACACAATGGTTGAAAAAGCCTCTTTGTGTGGGCATCAAGGTGCCATACCTTGGCTTATCAGGGGAAGGTGGTGCAACACATGTGGACTGCTACATCTGTTCCATCTGCACGAGGTATCGCGCGTTGCCCCCTTGTACGTGCGAGCCCTCTTCCACCACGTTAATGGAGTTGGTCAAACATCCCAATCGAGGGCCACAGAGCTTGGGCGTTTGTCGTGAGCGGTGGCTCTGGCTGCCTGCCCGCTTCTCTGTGGTTTCGCCATGCCTCTGAATCTACGCAAACTGTGCACGTTACACACCAAACTCGAGTTAATTTCAAAGGTGAAAGTGAGCCTAACCCAGACAAATTGTTCAAAGTCTGCACACCGAGGGCAATTCGCAGCCCCTAAAATCGTATCTGGTTACTCTAAACGTGTGGTGGACTTTATAGCTCATTTACACACTGGCCTACATACGGGGAATTTCACTTCATATGATGAACAAAATCACATGCTGTTACACAGAACAGTGCATCTCACTCAGACAAACCTATTACCGTTCCACAAAAAAGACAAACGTATACAACGAAGCTGGTCCATAACAAGGGTTTTTCGGGTTAGATTGCGTTAATATAAATGTGTTGTCAAACCCGCTACCACACGACACAATTCTGACTAATCGCCTGATGAAGCTGGTTGTAATCACCAGCGTCGCACTCGAATTGTAAATGTTGGGGGTTTACTCTCCAACACACCGGCGTGCTGAAGTAGTCACTCATTGGGACATTTTGTTTTCGTGGCAAACCTTAATAATCGGCTGTGTCGGGCGGTGGCGGGTTTAACGACACATTTATATTTATGCGATCTAACCCAAAAAAACGTTATTATAGATAACATTGGTCGCAAAAGCCCACGTGTTAAACTAACTAAGCTTGTGTTGGCCAAATATCCCACTGTTGAAAAGTTACCTAAAAATTACTCAACTGTGGTCACACAGCAGCAGCAGCAGCATCTCCACCATCTATGAAAACTCGTCAGGACCCTTCTGAAAAGGAGTCTTGAGACTCAGAGTGAGGCTCTTCCTGAGTAAACAAGCACAACAAGAATAAAGTACATGGCGTGATATGTATGTCTTAATCTAAGTGCAAAGCAGGCCCGTTTAAGAGTTAATAAGCAACCTTTGTGCCCTTTAGCAAAACAACCAGGTACAGTATGTATTGTTCCTGATCACTAGCGCCAAGCTCTTTGAAACAAGAAGTTTAAACAGTAGGCGACAATTCTGGGCTAGCCCTGCGCCAGCAAGGTCAGCGTGTTTGCCAAACCCAATGAGTTTGTTGCGCGTGTGTATGTGCCTGCTGTGATTGTACCCAACTTTGCTTTTAATGCATTGCCGGGCACTCTGTAATTGATTTAATGTCTACTTAAAGACAGCACAATACCCTTCACTTATAGCAGCAAGGTTGTTGTTGTTATCTCTGATGGCTTCATAAACACTCGCTGGCAATGAGTAACTCATCAAATGTCTGGGACAGTTGATCAAAGGTCATGCATGTAAAACGTGTTTTAGGTCCAGCGAAAACTAAAAATGGCTGCAATTAAGAGCAATGTTCAGAATTATTTCGTATTGAATCGCCAGTTAGCGGCGTTTTAGAAGCCGATATGCAGGCAGCGTGGATTTCAAAAGTGGTTGTCCTTTGGGGAGAGTATCCCCCTTGTTATAAGAATGAGAAATTTCCACCACTGACTCAGGGCTGTAAACAGGAGATGAGCACTGCTTCAATGCTCATTTGAGCAGCAGGAAATCCCTTCGACTTGGATTGAAATTTGAGAGAAATTCATGGTAAGGATGTTATTATGATCGAATGACCGTTTCCCTTATAATGTAACACTGTATTCTTGGCACCTCTAAAGAATTCACGTTTTCTTTTCCTCCCAACACCCGCGTCAAACTTGTGCCCAAACCCTCACGGCAAACACGACGACGACGAGGCGAGCATCGTCTCGAGTTGACCATTGTGCGCAAAGTGTCCCCCCTTGCCACGGGCACACGTGAGGCCAAGTTAGAATGCACCTTCTTCTTCTTGTTGATGATGATGATGATATATACGGTTCAGGTCTGGAGCGTGAGGACCGGGCTAAGCCGGGCGTGTCTCTAACAACAACTTGTGTTGGCGCTGCTCTCCCCTTGCCGGCGACAAACAGCGCGGCGCCTGCGAGCACTCGGCCCCAGCGAGCACTCGGCCCCAGCGCCTGGCTGAGGACACGCGCCGCTCTCACCCAGCGCGGCCACTGACGGCGGGGGGGGCAAGAAACTCGGGGGGGGGGGCATCAAACAAAACGGGGGGGAGGCACACAAAACGGGAGGGGGGGCACACAAAACGGGGCGGGGGGGCACACAAACTGAGAGTGGCTCAGCCCGGAGTTTGTGTGCCGGGGGACCGCCCCAGAGTCCTCGTGCTTTGGCCGCGCTCCGCGTTTGTTTCCCATTTACAGAGATGTTGACAAACCCGAGATGTTGATAAACCCGAGATGTTGACGAGCCCGAGATGTTGATAAACCCGAGATGTTGACAAACCCGAGATGTTGACGAGCCCGAGATGTTGATAAACCCGAGATGTTGATAAACCCGAGATGTTGATAAACCCGAGATGTTGACAAGCCCGAGATGTTGACAAGCGCGAGATGTTGACAAGCGCCGACGGACCACATTAGAGTCGTGGGGACGTGTCCAACATGTGTGTGTGTGTGTCACGTCTGAAGCTGTTCAATGGTTCACGTCGCTGGAGCGGGCGTCTGAGCGACACCGGGAAGAGTGAACGACACCCGATTGTGCGGAAAATCAACTTGTATTTATTTTCATTATATACGAAACTAAACTATTATGGAGCTCACGATGCACGCATAGGAGTGTGGGAGTTGTGAACTGCTGCTTATAAACAGGTATATGTTGGATGTAAATGGTTCAAGTTTCCCCTGCAGTTACTCCAGGCGCTACCAGTCACTGCAATCTGAAAAAGGAGTCGATCGATCCCTAAATTAAGTCAGCGAAAAATGTCTTCACCAGTTGGGTGAATGTGTCCACCCCTAATACACATTGTTTTCTAAGCCACTTAATGAACAGCCTATAAAGTATAGCTAATTTCTCTATGGCCAACACAATTTTTGAACAATACTCACAGACTAATGAGGTATGTGACCCCAAAACTCAAACGGTATGAAGCTGAACCTCCAGTGGCTTTTCAGCACAGAACATTTTGGCCAAATAGGCTTATTTGGGAAAAAGTTTCCTCGTTATTATTTATTATCCTGTTAATTATTGAATCAAAACAGGTCTTAATTTCCATTCTTTGTAGACATCAAACATTGCAAACATACAACTGACATGTTTTGGCAAAAAACTTTATACTTAAAAGTGTACCCACGATATCGCTCATTGTTTTATCATCGTTGCTTGTTCTTTTTTATCGATGCACTATAAAATATTAACAGTCGCATTTGCTTTGATTTGATGTGAATTGTTAATAGGAGGCTTGTGTATGCTCATCCCACACACACTGGCACGTTGTGCCTTCATCTCCGATGACAGGGGGGCGGTCACGAATTTTCTCAAAAGATGTGAAATTCGGGACGACGCAAGTTATTTTCTTTTTCATTCGTAACAACAAAACGTGAAGACACGCAAACAAGAATCTGGCAATCCACCGAGAGATAAGGCAAAAATGAGAAGAGCAGCGAAGATTGACATGTTTTGGCAAAAACAGATGTGAATCCAATTGAGTTGACACGGAGACACGAAGCAGACACTGGCCACAAAAGAAGCAGCAGCAGCAGCAGCAGAGCCACGATGTCACCTCTCTTCACCTGAGGCAGTCACTAAGAGACCGACTTTTCAGGACCGAGGACATATTTTGTAAAAATACAAACATTAATAATAAAAACATTTGGTGTACACAAACAGGCCGGTTGACTCACGAGAGTAAAGAGTGGAACGTATCGCTGATTTATAAGGGTATTTTTTAGGGCATTGTTTTTGTTACAATAAAAGCATCAGTACCAAAAGCTACTTTTTGCTCTTGGAACATAACCGGTCATCTGTCAATTCCTCTTCATTAAAAGGTGCAGCTTGTCCATCTGTGTGGGTGAGGGTTTTGGCACGCTTTATTTACGTTTCTGCTCGTGTGCCATTTGTTTCTGTGGCTTTATTCTTGGGCTCAAAAACCACACGGAGAGGTCGCGTGAATTTGACGTACGTGCCTTTTAGAAATCAGAAACTGTACGAACTACACTGGGCAAAAAAAACACGCACACACGCACGCAAACACACGCGGCATAATAGTGGACGTTGAGCGTATGGGTTTGTACCCACTGTAGCGGTGTCCAAACTTCACAGAGATTACACATCGACCCTTTACCCCCTTCGCATTATCTCGTTGACAATAAATTTGAATTACTCCTACAAAAGACTTTGTAAAGGACAGCTTCATTACAGGTGTGTTTGCATCACCTACACGTTGTGGTTGAGGTTTAAAACATCGGCACCCTCTCATTTTTTTCTTCTTTTAATGCCACAGTGCTGTTGACGAGTGTGTTGAGTTTTTGTCGTTGTTGTTATTTGTGCTTGTGCACCACTACCAACGCAGCAGCACCAAACAACTTGCTACTTTAACTCCAACAATGTAATGAAAGTTTAACACGTAGGCTTTCGCGACCAATGTCATCCATAAGAGGTTTTTGGGTGAGATCGCGTAAATATATCCGCCACCACCCGACACAGCCAACTAGTAAATCTGGCTGTCGCCCGATGAAGCTAGTTGTAATTACTGGCGAAACGTTGTACTCAGATTGTTAATGTTGTGGCTTGGCTCTCCAACACACCGATGTGCTGTACTAGTATACTACACTATACACTACTATGCACTATACACTACTACACTACACTACTATACACTACTACACTATACACTACACTACACACTAGTGCTGTACTAGTGACGAATTGGCACGTTCTATTTACGTGACAACCCTTACTAGTTGGCTGTGTCGGATGGTGGCGGGTTTTAACGACACATTTATATATTTACACGATCTAATCCAAAAACCTCTATTATGAATGTAATGGGAGTTGGTGCTATTATGAATTCAACTCATGAGTCTTTTTCTTCATGAGAATCAACATTGATTATCATAAATAATGAATGGAACGCATACAAGAGTAAATCTGTAAGTAAATAAATACAAAATAAGTAATCTACAAGCCTATATCAATCTACTATGGGACAAAGACCTCACGAGGCTCCTGTATGGCCATACTTCACCACAATGGTTGGTGAAAGGGGTTCCGTCCGGGCACCGGTTGAGATGCCACCAGGTGCTCCGGTGGCTAGGAGATGTTAACGACCTCGCCTGGTACACAGGAGGTCGTAGGTTCAATCCCGACCCTGACGCCAACTGGATATTTGGAGTTTGCGTGTCTCTCCCTGTGGTCGCGTGGATGTTTCTCTGGGTCCTCCGTTTTTACATCCACACATTACATTTCCACATGAGAAGCCACTTGTTGAGCCACCATTTGTGGTCAGGTCGCTTCTGAAGAAGAGCTATATAGCTCAGTGGGCCTTACCTGGCAAATAAAAAAAATAGTTTAGTTTAAGTTTACCACTTGCCACTGGCGGTACTCATGGCCGGGGATGGAACAAAAGTCACCGACTGTCCCACCGCTACCCTTGCCGTCAGTATTCATCACAATTTAAATGTTTAACATCTACAGAAGGCTGGCAACACATTCACACAAACACAACCTCCGGTTATTGAACTTCAGGTTGTCAGGATCACAGTGCAGTTCCCTCGCCTACATCAGCACTCCCCATAGCCACATTTGTCAGCGTGCAAACACAAACACACGCCACCCCGCTGTGCAAATGAGCAATTAAGTTATTGTGTTCAATGGCAGGTTCCATATCGGCACACCTGCCGGCCTTCGTAATGGGACACCCGGGTATAACAGCGCACCGTCACATCACAGCTGGTTGGTGGGGGGGGGATATACTTTGTAAAATCAAGCGATCTAGACTGCATGTGGATGGCTTGCAGAGCATGCTAGACGGTGGTCAGTTTTCTCACCTCGGACTAAAACTAAATACTGTTCAACTAAATTTAGACTTCAAACTTTCGTGACTGCAGGAATTCATATTCTTGGTTCTTTCGGTAAAGTCACGTAGATAGAAAGCAAAAAAATTTAAATAAAAAAACCCACGACGATTCGATCGCATCACAAGCGGTCTTCTTCAGGTGGAGAGGAAAAAAATGAGACCGCTTGTGTTGCGATCGAAACGTCGTGGGTTTTTTGCTATTAATTTAGATTTTTTTTGTTTACTATCTACGTGACTTTACCAAAAGAACCATATACTGTACTGTTAAACTACTTTATATATATAAATATAACTACCCAGAAAAGCCGACTGTATCTCACTACTGATTATTCAGAAAGGTTCTGCTTGGAATGTTTAGTAAATTCCTGGTTTGGAAGTTGGGACAATAGTTTTGACATATCGAAGGAAATTGGGAGTGGCTTGAAAAAATCCCTACATGAGTGCAGAATACTTATAGGCTAACTCGAGGATAATGCATTAATTGATCCGATCATATAATTGTCACACAGACTATGGGTATATCAAATTGCAAGTTGAGTATAGGACACTGTCACTGTAATTACGCCTCTATAAAATAAATATGTCCACGATTTCTGTACAGCATCTTAAGATGCAGCCACATATAGATGCCATGCTAATCCACATTGTATCGTAATGTTTAGGGGGCTTTTCATTTATGAACGTGAGCAAACACACTGGCCCGATCCTGCAAATGACCTCACAGTGGTATTTCATGTCCACTTTACAGAAGATGATGCACTGGATAATTTCCTTCTGAGCATCACTCTATGGAATCACTGGGCCAGTGCTATGCATCAGATGCATCGACACGTCAATGACTATAGATTTTAAAAATATTATTATGCTCTTGATACATAAGTAGAATCATGCGCATTGATATTCAAATGATATGCCAATAGTATTCATTTACACTTATGCGCGAATGGAGAAAACATAACACAGAACAGGAAACAACACAAACATAAGCGGAACTTTGTAGAAAATAAATGTGCATGAAATGATGGTTCAGCATCATGACAATGTAATGACTAGTGGGGAGGCCCTCATCCAGTCGTGGATTTACAAAAGTGTGGGGGCGGGAGGGGGCAGTGTGTATGTGTACCAATGCAATGCATCCCGCGCCTACCTCCACGCACATCGGTTCAATACCGAACGAGACGTGCCTCTGTGAGCGCCGCGCACCGCCGAGTTTGGCAGCGGCGCGGCCGCTCGTCACCGCCTGCCATTTTGTTGACGGTCGTCACGGCGCCGTTGCCGCGGCGACCAAAAGAAACAGCCGCGCCGCCGCAGCCGCAGGGCAAGGAGACACGGCGGTGGCGGCGGTGGGGGGGGATCGCACGACCTTTGGTAGCCGGGCAAAGCGGCCCAGTGCCCGCGCCGGGCACGCAGCCGTGCCGAGCGGCGAGTGGGCGCCAAGCGAGAGGCTCCCACGCTCGGCCGAGGAGCGCGGCCACTGCGTGTGGATTCACCCGCGGGTGAGGCGGCGAGCAGGCTCCGGGTGCCCGCGCACGTGATCACGGCGCCCTCCGCTCACGCCGGGCCCCTGCTGCTGTCCGGTGCCAAGCCACGGCCCCCGTGTCTCGGGTCCTTGAGCCCCATTGCACAAAACACGAAGATGCGATAGTTCCCCGAGAGCTTCTCAAGTAAAGCGGTGGAACCGTTGAGTAGAATAATGAGTAAACACGTGGCAAGCCCTTTGTCAATCAACCGCTGTGCTTTGCTCGTGGGATTGTTTGACCATCCATCACCACCATGGTCGTCACTGCTGGTAGGAGAAGCTGGTCGGGGCGGTGGGGGCCCAGGACCGGCTCCGATATTGCATGCCACTGACATTAGCCAGGTTTGGGAATCGAACTTTGATCGCTGGGTTCATAGCACAGCGCACTAACAACTGCGCCACTGATCTACCCGGTGTGGGGGGGGGGGCAATCGAGGTTTTATGCAGCGACCCATTGCTTCAGTGGCTCCAAACACAGCCCTGCGTCTGGATCTGTAAGCGGGGGGCGTCTGGAAAAAGTTCCCTATTCACGAGGATTACCCCTTCCAAGTCAGCTGTTTTGTTCACTTGCAGATGCAGCCTGGTGCAGTGATTTTAACTCCCGTGAGCCTTCGCAGTCAGGTGCAGGAGTCTAAATAAACCCTCCCCGCGTGCGGCGGCTGCTGCTGGGCGAGTTGGGTAGGGGGGGGCAAAGATGTGGTGGTGGGCACGTTGACGCGGAGCGACGCAGCCGTTCCCTGGGCCTCTCCCTCCCGAGCCCTGAATGTCTGTCACTTGAATAACCCCACAGAATGGGCAGCTACCAACATTTTCTCGCGAAACAAACGAGGGAATTAACATGCAACAGATTTTCTGGGTCCGTGCAACACCGCGCGAAGGGGCGACGGCCAATGTCTGCAGGGGCTTGGCCCAGACGGGGATTGTTTTTGTAAGTTCCATGAAGACATCGGAAGGTTGTTGTTTATGCCTCGAGCCACCCGTCAGAGCCACCACAGTCCCAGGACATCTCCGCCAACCAGACCGACGGGTTCACGCACACCAAACACCTCCGCGCCCCCTCCCCCCCCAAAATAGAGAAATTAAAACTTCTTCCCTCATTTCCTTACAATTTTTGGTTCCCTACATTCCACAAGTATTCACTTAAACGCTGAGCAGGAGGGATTTCTGTGCCGTTCTGTCCTGCGGCAGAATGCACGCGCCACACACCTGTACAGCACCGCGAGCACGCCGTGGCCCGGCACGTCGCAGATGAAAGCAGCGAGGCCGGCAGGACTCGTGGCACGTTGTGGAGGCGTCCCACGATGTGCGGGTTAACGCGGGGCGCACTACAAGTTACCCCGCCAGTGATGCCGTTGATTTGTCACGATTTAGGTTTGCAATTCGGATCAAGAATTGATTATTTTGGTTGTCTCGTTTTAACTCCTATTTGCACCGATGGCATTTGTTTAGTACGTCTAATTTGTGCAGCGTTGCTCGCTCCATTAGCCCGCAGACAACATGATAGTTTACAACAACTTGCATACATCGTCTGCGTGCATCGTGAATAACCGGCGATGCCTGCACGGTGCAAGAATCGTGTGTAGAGGAGGTCCGGTGGTCACAAATCATCCCCCGACTGTCTCCCCCCAACCACGCACGCTGCTCTTGAGGCACACTCCAAAACCACCTTTAATTTAGGCGCATCCTGGTTCGGCATCTACGTCCCATCTGCCAACCCCATTGCCCCTATTACATTTGGTGCTCAATTCCAGGAAATTAATGCGGGGCAACTTCATCGCTGGAGAGCTCCAGGACAATAACCCACAGTTGTGGTCCTTCCAGCCAATCCCTCATAACCTTACGCCCATCAAGCGGCTCACGGTGGAGTGTTACGTTACAGAGCAGCTGAGGCCCCATTGTTTCATAATCCCCCGTAGCGCTATCACAATTACTACCAAGGCCTATTTCGCTCGGATCCCTCATTCTTGAAACCCGTGTCCTCGAATCCGCATTTGTGGACACGGATCAAAAACTCAACATCGATGTTAAGAATTGGATTGTGGCAGTGGCATCAGAACCGACTGGCAAATGTAAAACATTTGTCATCGTTAGAACACAAGCGCCTAGCTCTATTCACGCAAGCCCCTGAATTTAGCAAAATGCTGAAGGTTAAAGGGCACTATCCCACACGCGTTCGAAAAAGAGTTGAAGACTAAAACTGGATTAAATGACACATTGCCACGCTACTCGAGACGTCACCATGGCCGATGCCGTCGACGCCACCCCACCACACCTCGCCAACGCTCTCTCGACCCTCCGTCAGATCGCACAGCTGCCGCACAGTTGACACGCGGTGACCTCCAAGATCTGCCCTGACGGTCTCTCACCATCTGCTCTTAGGTTTGCCTTGGTCACTGGACCCGCTACTGGATATTCGAGCACACATGAGTTTGAAGGGAATGCTCTGAATAACACAAAAGAGAGCTACTTGGGAAGAGAATGTGTGAGGGTTCGTTTTGCTTTGATGTAGGATGTATTGCACCATTGTCCCATGCTGGGCCGCAACAAATAAAGAAATATTCCCGACATCACATCCAGCCCCATAGCAAAAACACAAACACACGGGTGCATGCACGCCAATCCAACTCCCATTGTTTACGTCTGTTAACAATCAGATCAGACAGCAACAAATTATCAGCAATACAAACAAACAAACACACGAGTATTGTATACATCACAACGTGAGGTACTCCTGTATATATATACATGCCAGGAAACTTCACACTTTAATTATACTATGATAATGGCTGAGTGCCACCATTGGAGATGAATGCCACCTACTTCTTTTTCTGCAAAGAGAGACTTGAGTTGATTTGATCCAGACCCTAATATTGCCATTAACTTGGCCTTCCATTAAACCACGCTAAATGCGTCCAATCTCATCACATCTCGGAAGCTAAACAGAGGTGAGTCGGGTTAGCAATTGGATGGGTGACCACATGGAGGGTTTGCCAGGTCTTGAAGGCGATGGGGCTGCAAGGTGCGGCGAGCAGATCAGACGGTGCTGAGTGTCATCCCCCTCGTATCCACCGTGGATTCCCTCCGGGTGCTTCGGTTCCCCTCATTCACGGTTTTGACCGAATATCCCAACGCAGGACCCACCTGATGCTTGAGACTACAAGGGCTTCCTGGATAAATTAGGCATTCTTTAATGATATTTACTGTGACGAGTACTGTGGGTTTGTTTTAAAGACACCTCTTGGTTTGGATTATGCAAGGCATTAAGGTGTGCTTTCTAATTACGAGACCATTGGCCAACCAAACTCACGGCTTTGCAGCAAAACAAGCAGAGGGCCGACTGCTCACGACAAGTCACCACTGTTTAACCCCACGCGTAGGTTACAAACAACACACAAGCCACGTCGCACATACGTTTCACAATTTAACGCTCATAACCTGGCGCCAGCAGTGTGGCACATTGCGTTTGCTCTAAACGGAAATCCTTGAGCTGCACACGCGCTTTCGTTCGCGAGAATTACAAGAGTATTAACGTGTTTATTCGCTGCAATGTGCGTTTACTCCAACGATTTTTTTCCGAGCCGCCAGGTTTGGCGAGCGGAGAGATTTGTCACAGAAGCGCCACGAAGTGGAAGTAAAACTAAATCTCTCACGGCAGCGTTGCGGCAGAGAGACATTAGCGTTGTCTCCCGCACGCGCGCACCACCACCAGGCGAGAGCTTCCGGATTAATAATGCAACGGATGGGAGATTTGCCGTGCAAAGTTTTACTTTTTAAAATTCATGAAGTCTTCCCCTTTCTAACTTTGACCCAAATCGAAGGAGGGCCGCACTCTGCACACAGCGCTGGCAGTACGTACATGGTCAGAGCTTTCACGTTCGCCTTCATTGACAACGTTGGAGCTGAAATGTATAAACGGGAGAGTCGCGGTTAGGCTGTGCACATGAAATTCGCTTTTAAAACAAACAACCCAAACATGAAGCTGAAACTGCTTTTCAAAAGCTCCCTCGGCAAGTAAATGTGGAATATTCATCTTCTCATCCATTCATACGCTGTAAGAGCACAACTTCTTACGAAAGTTGCACGAGAATGCTTTTAACGTTTTCTACGCAGGACCGAGGGAATGCAAGCAGAAAAAGCGCTGGAGTGGCGTACGAACGGCAGAGTAGCTGTAAAACCAGCGTTGCGCACCCACATGCGCAGACACGGAATTAAATATACATACAACCCCAGAGATGTTAGAGTGCGACGGGAAACTTCCCCCGTCTCCACCACCACCGGGGGGGGGGGGGAGGTGGGCCTCGTTTCCCCTGGTTTCCTGCTCGGCTTGATTACTTCCAAGTGAGAAGGGCTCTCCGCTAACCGCAGAGGCCCACGCTCGCGCTCAGAAATGAAGAACGTGCCCTGCAGGGCTTCAAACGTTTCCTGCCGGACCCTGGCGGCAACGTGGAATTACTCCCGATGTGGCCGCTGACCTCTTCTTGCGACCTTTATTTAGCTGCAGTGTTTTATAAATATGGGATCACGTAGTTACACGGACACTTGCCCCGTGTAAAGACCGAAGTCCGGAAACAAAGTGTGGAACGAATAGTTTGTGTATACACATGGTAATCCATTTATAGGTTCCCCACTGATTTATAACGATCACCTTATTTTGGTCTCACCCACTTGACTTGATTGTTGTGCAAGCGATGAGCTCGATATCTGCCACACTCAATTTATGAAATATGAAATAACTGGACCGAGATTGGTGAACGACACAGAGAAGCTTTGAATGCAATGTTGTTTTATATGCATATGTGCATTTGACGTACAAGTATCCATGATTTTCCATCTCTGGACATCCACCTCTGGACTGATGCAGCGAGTAACTGATGTAAACTCTAACGGGGTTCTAGAAGGGCTAAAAAGCACAAATAGAGGCGAGTTCATGCTCGTAAGTAGTCAAATCTGAAAACGTGAATCTTTGATTTTGGGGGGAAAATACAATTATTTATGATTTTATAGCATCCCCCCCCCGAATAATTGGACGCAAAATACTTTAACATTTTTATTCTTACGCCGATAAAAACTTGTACCCTGTATTTCCACAACGGCATTTTTGGGGGTATTTCCTGTGAGCCCGTGGCACTGGAGCCGACAGAAAGCAGACAGAGGCTGCCCCCATTGTCTCGTGCAGTAACAACACACAGGGCGATCCATGTATCGAGACCCTACTAGAATAATAGGGGCGGCATTACCACATACAGCAGAGCCATGTGAGCTCGCCCTCATTAAACGGCAATTGGTGCTATTCTATAACAGGCATTTCCGAAGTTTTACTTGAGACATTCATAGCTAGTATAACGTTTTACATAGTACACAATGTATCTGCCCTTGCTTTTACTATCTTGATTATGAGTTTATATAGAATTATATGTATGCCTGTGTATGTACAAGTCAAGGTCCCATCACAGCCATCGCTGTTCATGCCAGCACACCTCACCATCACCTCCTTCCTTCTGTCAGATCCCGTAGCCGACCTTGCAAGTCAGAATTTGACTTGCAAGGTCGGCTTGTGTACGTACGCACACAAACAGTACTTGTTTATCTAGGTATTTGTGTACATTCATGAATGTAAATACAGTGCTGTATAATACTACTTCATATGCGCGTGTGGAGTATGGCAGATCTGTTCCATAGCATACATTTGTATGTATGTATGGGAGTGGTGGCACAGTGATTAGCTGATTGCGTTATTAACCTGCCGGATAATCATTTTGTATTTCCCGTGCATTCATAACAAACATCAATGGGCAGTTTAATATGAACCTCAGCAAAGTCAACTCGGCCTAAAATGAATAGCTGGTGGAGTGTGAAAACATTAACAACGGACGAGACAAAGGCGAGCGAACACTCTACTCGGCACAGAACCCCCCCCCCCCCCCCCGTGGGCCCTATCAGCCTTCATAGGTGTCAAACAGCACTTGCCCCAACGGTCTAGGTAGGCTATACGGGGGGTCTTTGTCTTTGTTTGCCATCGACGACAGAGCAGCAGATGAACTGGGCTGTACTGTCCAGCTGTGGAACGGAAGACCACCCATGCTCCTGCACAGTGACATATTACTCGTCCTTTCTCACAACTGCAAACAAAATAAAATACATATTTCATTTGTTTGCCTCCTCTGACCCAAATCCCTCTCCGGCTCTCCCACCCCCGCGCACCCTCAACGGAAACCCTAAATAAATGGGAAACTGTCAAAACTATCCATGGGAGCAAAACCACTGTCTCTTGTGTGCAGCACGATGTTACAAGGAGTCGCTCGGAGCGAGAACGCCTACGCAAGAGAACGCGATAGCCAAGGCTGCCTCCCTTCCCTGCAGTACACACACACAGACTGCTACACCTCAACAACAATGAATGATTTGTCATCTTTACACGTGTCATCCCCCCACCCCCCAATTATTGTTTATTACAACGGTCCTAAAAGCATCATGAGACTCTTATAGGGAGCAGTACGACACCTGTGTCAGAGAACTTGCCTGAAATCAATTCAAAAGGCCATGTTTGCACGCAAGGAGCACATGTTCTGTATGCCCTGCAAGGAGGGTCTATAAAACCAGTGCTTTATTTGAACATATGGAATTAGTTGAATTCGGTGAAAACATAAATGAGATAAGGTGGTTTTTGTCTTCCATTCATTTGTGACCAGGCTGAGGACCATCAACTTGCTCCACTTGGGAACCAGGTTACATCTCAGATGGATTCCCACCAGGTAAGGCTCACTTGGCTATACAGCTCTTTTTCAGAAGCAACCTGGCCACAGATGATCGCTCAACAAAGTGGCTTATCATGTGAAAATGTATAGCAGCCAAATACTCTAAACGCATCTTTATAAATGTGGAGGGAAAAACCGGAGGACCCGGAGAAAAATCCACGCGACCACGGGGAGAACGTGCAAATTCCAAATATACAGGCATCAGGGTCGGGATCGAACCCACGACCTCCTGTATACCAGTCGACGTAGTTAACATCTCGCCACCGTGGCGTCACGTCCACAGCAATACTTATGGCAATGTGCAATGATACTCAGTGATACACCGCAAGCCCAGAAAACCAGGTCACTGAGGCTTCTCATTACGCGCTACAGATTCACTTGTGTGCCGGCTTGTGCACCCGTAAATGCAAGTACACATACATACAAAAATACACAATATTCCAGATGATACACTGCACTTTATAATCATGGGGAATCTAGTTGTGTAACTTTTTACCATCTCCACCTGCTCAATTCCTCCAGATTGGTGAAGTAATTTTCTTCTACGTCAATTGATCCGAATGTTGAGGGCCCGATGCCCACCGTTACCCAGTACTGTCAGGCATTACTGCTTCGTGTTGTTTCATGTTAAAAGTACACTAATGACCACAAACATGATACAATTTCGCAACACTGTTTGCTTGTGACGCAGACCAAATATGAAACGTGAAAATGACTCACAAACCATTTCGAAAAAAATAATAATGAACTTGAGTTACAACCCTTCCCTACTAGCTGCAGAACACTGAGGCACGCCTCGTTTGCAGAAGAGATCATGTATAGTTGTACAGCACTCACCTGGTTAAACAGACAATATTGATTAATTGATTGAGTGCTACTGCTGGGGACGAGTTTAGCGGGGCTGCTGGAGATTTGGTTAAAGATTAAACATTTCTAGCAGACCAATACAACCGCCATTCGCCACTAAGTGACGGTGACGTCACCACGGCGCCTGTGCCAGGCCAGGTGCACTTTTCAGCCAATCACGTGAAGCAACAGCCCATGACGCACCCGCACAGACACACAAAGATAAAGATCCCCTGTATAGCCTTAACAGACTGTAGGGGCAAGTGCTGTTAGCGAGCACCTATGAAGGCCGGAACGGCACACGAGGGGGTGGGTGGCCAGCACCACGCCCGAACGCCTTTGTCTCCCTAGTGACAATGTTTACACACCGCACCAGGTACTCATTTGAGGCTGAGTCGACCTAGGGGAGGCCCGGGACCGGTTCAGATAATCGTCACTGGTGTTGGCCGTGAGCGGGAATCGAACCCGTGTCGCTGGGTTCATAGCGCAGCGCGCTAACCGCTACACTACCGCTCCCCAGACACACACACACACAGACGCACATACAAGTGTGGATGGAGGGGGATTCTCACAGGACGGTGCCTTGACCTGATCAGCAGCTGGCAAAATGTTAACCACCTCGCCTGGTATACAGGAGGTCGTAGGTTTAATCCCAACCCTGACGGCTGTGAATATTGGGATTTTGCACGTTCTCCCCGTGGTCGTGTGGATTTTCCTCCGGGTCCCCCAGTTTTTCCCTCCACATTTAGAAACATGCGTTTAGAGCAGTGGTTCTTAGCCTTTACTGCAGCCTGCAACCCCTTTGGTTCTCAATCGTAAATTTTTTATAATGTTATTAAATACAGAGGTTTGATGAAACAAAGTAGTTGGCGCTATGTGCCCGTTCTTAATTTACCTTTTCCATAATTTACCTCCAAAACAATTTGGCATGTCTCGCACTCCCAGGGGGTGCAATGCAACCCAGGTTAAGAACCACTGGGTTAGAGTATTTGGCTGATGTAAATTTCCACATGATAAGTCACTTCGTTGGGCTATCATTTGTGGCCAGATCGCTTCTGAAAAAGCTATATAGCTCAGTGGGCCTTACCTAGTAAAGTAGAAAAGTATACTTTTAAATTAGTTTAGTTTAGAGTAACCATGAATCGTTTAATCAATTAAAATCGTTTCTTATGCTCACAAAACGTGTGTCGAGTCGCGCACGTGTGAGAATTGATCAGTTACGATTCATGCTAATTCCATAATCGCGTTACATTTATAATAATGGAGTGAACAAAACTTTACAAAAGAGATGCGGAAAAAAATAACAAACAATACAAATGAGATGCCACAAAGGAGATTGCAGTACCGAATCGTAACAATTCATCACTTGGGAGGCACGGGGGGGGGCGTCCGTGTGGTCTACACGGAGTGGGAAACGCAACAAGGTACGTTGGAATGTGCATAATAAGAATACCGTACACGTGAAATGCCATGGCAGAAGAGGGCGAAGATGCAAACAAAACAAGGAAGTGTCCCGTCTCTAGGTCTGTAGGGCAGGCTGGGCTTGTTCCACGCGCCACAGCTTCGTCTACTCTGCAGTTACGCCGCTTTGAGACCGGTTATCAAACGTTTGTGCATTTCCGAGAAATACGAACAGTTCAAACACACAACGCCACCTCAGCCTCTCCTTGGCTGACAGCCGTTGTCCTCACGGGCACCGCGAGCCGCCGAACATTACGGCGCAGCGACGCGATCGGCGGACCGCTTTGTGCCTTTTCTCTGCCGTGGTACTCCGATAATATAAAAACTATTCAATTGTTCTTCTTGGTTCTTTCGGTAAAGTCACGTAGAAGGGAATAAAAATAAAACATATTATATTTTTATTATTTTATTACTTCCCTTCTACGTGACTTTACCGAAAGAACCAAGAAGATGAATCCCTGCAGTCACGAAAGCTTTAAATCGATATTCAATTGTTGTTTGCATTATTACATACGAAGCTGCTTTTGTTGTTGTAGGTTAAATTACGAATCTAATAAGCCAAGAATTTGTGTGTCCCGTGCGTGACGTCACTCCACATGAGGCCCACCCCCCTCATTAATATTCATGAGTGGGTGGGTTTTTACACTAACGCAGAGGAAGGTCGAGCTAAAATTAAATAATGTATTATACAAAGTCGCTTCAAATATGACGTTTCTTTACAGAAAGTGATGGTAAAAAATAAATATACGCAGCACAGTGCTACATCCGTGCGTGACGTCACTAAAAAAGAGCCCCCCCACTCCCTTCATATTCATGCCCCCATGGAAATTTCCGCAAACGCACAAGAAGGTCGCGCACTCCACATGCCGCACCCCTCCCCTCATTAATAACCATGAGGGGGTGACGTCAGTCCACATGCCGCACCCCTCCACAATAACCATGAGGGGGTGACGTCACTCCACATGCTGCATCCCTCCCCAATGACCATTAGCAAGTGACGTCACTCCACATGCGGCAACCCCCCCCCCCCCCTAATTAATAATCATGAGCTCAACAATTTTTCTATTGAATATTTCATATTTACTGCAACATACACCCATCCTTGGATGGTCATAAAAGCTAGTAACAAATAATACAACAGGTTTTGGGCAATGGCTCTTCTTCATAACCACCTGGCATGCTTCAAATGTACAATGAAGAAGGGTCATTGCCCGAAACGTCACCTCTTATATATTGTTCTCTTTAAGAGCGCAGTGATATTGACGAATGTGTCTTTTGTTGCCATTTGTGCACCACTGCCAACGCAGTGTCACCAAATAAACACATGAACTCAGTACGTTTGGTGGTGGAGGGATGACATGGTCATCTCCTGTCATCCTCACAGCAGCAGCATTTGGCTGGCCATCGAACAAAGACGGTGACTACATCGCGCGCTTTCAGATGCCCTTCTGCGGCCATCTGGAACGCTCTTCCTTCCGTTATAAGCAAGCCGCTGGGTGCTATGCACTTTTAAATCCGTATCGAAAACTATTTTCTTTGGAACTCTTTTATGTGTTTAGTTTGTTGTCCTTCCCCCACACCTCCGATCAGCACGGTTTTCTACGTACGGTACGAAAGAAGTTCAAAGTACATAGGTACATTTGGTGTAGGTGTATAGTGCTCACTAAAACAATAAACGATTGCTGACGTGGCTCCATTCAATCCGGGAGGTGCACCTGTGCCGGGCGGTGTGGAGTCCCGTCACGAGCGCTCACAAGAAAGGCGAGTGGGCTACACCAGCCAATTCACAAACATTTTATATCTATGCGTCATTTGAATCTCATACTATAACTTAGATGTGTAATGATTCACAACCCTCCACCTTCCAGTGCTTCGATGAACTGCCACGGGTTCAGTTGAAGAATGCTGGCTAGCAGGGTGCACATGAACACGTCGCACACGTGCGTGAGTTTAAACATCATCGATTCGAACACAAGTGGTTCGATGATAGCATCGTGATCTTAAGAATCGAAATAAATCGATGCCATTATGCATCGGTAGACAACTACGGTATACAAATGCACGGAGTTCATTCCTACCACTTACGCACACACGGTTAACACCATTATTCTACAATTCTTATGAAAAAAAAAACACTTGTTGAATCGCTGAGCTGTTATCATTGGCCATGTAATTCCAAGCGCGCAGCACACCAAAGGTTCTTTTTTTTGCAAACTACAATTTTTTTGTCCAACGACAAGAAATAGATTTGATCGGCCGGCACGGCTTGCGTTGCAACAAGCGTGACCTTTGACTGACCGACGCGTCATCCCCATTCCACAAGCATCCTCAACCGGTGGCGCATGGGCGCCGGCGAGTCAACGCTCATGACGGGGGACTCCATCCACACGGCCTGGTACGGGTCCTCCTGCCCAATGCAAAGGAGTCACACATTCGGCCAAGCGGGTTTCTGTGTGTTTAAATATATAAATATTGTAATGCGTTCACGCATCCGCCGCGGAGCCGTGTGTCTCAACAAGACACTGTGGTCAGATGCCTTGTCGGATTAACCAAGGGAGCAAGCAGAACACCCACCCCTGGAGCAGTACTGCAACCCACACATCGACGCTACAAAAACGGGCGTAAATTCGTACACTTTGCGATCGGTTATATTGTGTCTCGTAGATTATTATACGCAAGAGGTGTGGTGCGCATCGCCTAGACCACTGATTCCCAACCGTTCAAGAACAGCAAACCAATCTCAACTCTCAAATATTTTTTGCGGAACCACATTTGGTAACAAAAAGTGGCGTTTTGTGAAAATAAATCTTATCTGCAACGTCTCCACAGACCACTTCCCACGGCCTTGTGGTTTGCGGCCCACCAGTGGCCGACGGACAAAAGGTTGGGAACTCCTGGTCTGTGACATGTGGCCAAAGATGAGCAGACTGTGACGCAAACAATACATTGTGTCATCCCTCCGTGTACAACCCCAGCTAGGGTCCTGGGAAACGCGGGTTTATTTAATAGCGTACATGGGCGCGCAGTTTAAAATTATATATTTAGCCATGAAAGTGTTACCAAGTCCTCATATCAGCTTCTCTGGAGTGTCCCATTTGAGACAGATGGCTATTTCCCATACTGATGTAGAACTACCTCAATAAAAGCACCAAAGTAAATAACTTGAAGAATATTTTACACCAATAAGTGCGTAATAGTTGTCACATCGCTTGTCTCATGTTCTCCTTTACGAGCCAGCATAACCCTGACGAGCCACACACCGAACAAGACGCAGGATAAAGTCCAATTCATGAATTGGTTAAAACTCCATTTTGTTCAATTTCTGGTGCAAAAGGTCCAGAATCTTCGTGACTAACAATCCCTTTGGTTACCAAGATGTGTATTTGGACCTTGCAATGGAATAGTACTTGATATGAATGCATTGTGATTTCTTGGATGGATGGTGGTATAATTGTTTCATTTTTATGGGACAGCTTGAGCAAAACAAGTCAATAAACGGCTCTGGAATTTGAAGTTTTACTGTCTAGTCAGACATCTACATGTCATAACTTCCACCGCACCAGTTCCTGCAAAAATTCCCGTGCATTCATCGCGGAAGGAGGTTCCTGTCCGGCTGCGTGCGGAGCGCCGCGCCCCCACCAATGTCGCGTCACCATCGCCACTCGAGCCGAAAAGAAGCCATCGGGTTCGCATCTTAATGGGGGCAGAAAATCAGCCGGGCCCATTTATTAGCACGCGCCAGGTGCGTCTGGGTCGGTGAAGCGGACGAACGCCGGCTGCCACCCAACTGAGCCGGGGACACCTGATAGGGCGACTGCTCCCCCCTCCTGCAACCCCCCCACTCCTGCCCCCCCCCCCACTCCTGCCCACCCCCCACTCCTGCCCCCCCCCACTCCTGCCCCCCCCACGCTGCTCCTTCACGCCGCCTTGGTCGCGTCCCACGTGCTTCACGTCGGCGCTGTCAGCGTCGCTGCCGAACCGCTCCCCGATCCCACGCTCGGCTGCTCGGCTCTCGGTGGGACGCCCGCGCCGACAACCACAATCAGGGTGCTCCGGTGGTCTGCGGCGACCAATTGCAACCCCGGCAACAGAGATCTGCAATGTCTGTGCCTGGATTTGTAAAAGCGGACGTTAATTGTTGCTCCTGTGCATGATCAGTCTGCTTCATTTTTGTTTGTAGTTGATATCAATGGGCTGGCTTTAAAACCATTGTACACTGTGCATATATCACAGCGGTGTGTATGTTGCGTGGCTACGCGTTGTGCTGTGTATACGCTTGTGGAACGTGTGCAGGCGCGCAGAGCCACCGTCTCGTTAGGGACCTCCATTTGTCCTTCTCCGTGCCTCTTTCTGCGCCCGTTTCTATGCCTGTGTCCATCTCTCCGTGCTTCTCTTCGCGTGTCGTTCAACACGTGTATCTGTGTACCCTTTGGCGTCTCTTTGTCCATCCCCATATGCTTTTCGGTGTGTCGGTCTACCTGCTTCTCCCACCTCTCGTCTGTAACCGTTGCCTTCGTCTTCCTCTCTTCACGTCTCCGTCTGTGCTACGTTCCCCTGTGCGCCTGCTTCTGCGTGCACTTGTATCTCTCTGCGCGTGCATCTGCGTCTCTGCGTCTGCCTCTGTGTTCATCTCTCCCGCTCCACGTCTGCATCGAGTCACCCCCCCCTCCCCACAACTTGGGTCACTCTTCCCCCCGTCAGCAAAGGCACCCCCCCCACTTAGCGTCCAGACGGCTGCGCCCAGAGGGCTGTGCCCGCCACGTGAGCCGAGCTGGCGCGCCCGTGTCTCACACTTCGTCGCCCGAGTCGGCCCCTCGGTCGCCCGCGGCGCAGCGCCACCGTGCCACGACCCACGTGGGTTTCTCTCGCAACGCTCTTGACGCGGCCTGACCCACCAACCCCCCCCCCCCCCCCCCAATTAAGCCGGCCGAGCCAACGGGCGCGCACGTCGGAGGGTCGTGTGCGGTCACGTCTCTCTGGCAGCCGCTCGTCTCGAGCGCAGCTGTAATCCCGACGGGACAATGCCCTGTTGTGGTGGCCAATGGCCAGGCTGCTCGCGGGGAATGTAGTCGACGCCTCGCGCTCAACGAGAGACGCTCGCAGCTGCCGGCGCAGCACTGAGCGAAGCCCCGAAGCCGGACCACGCGCGCTTCTCTCTCCCAGTTCTTTTGTAACCTTCCCAGTTGCTCGGTCAGCATTGCTCCAACGTACGTGTACATCTTCTTGGTTCTTTCGGTAAAGTCACGTAGAAGGGAAATAATACGACTTTGTTAACGTCTAGCTTTTCGGTGTGTGGGTCCGGTCTCTTGTTAGAGAGAAGGTTGAATTTGGAAATCAAGTTGTCCTTACTGCACATGTACATGTACGTGTACATGTGCGTGTACATGTGCAGGCCTGCCTGTCAAGCCACTGCTGGATGAGGACCTCTCCATGCCCATGCGAGCGGGTCGTGAGGTTTAATTGACCGCACTGCACCGCGCAGTTAAGTGCGGGTTGCCGAAGGTGGATGTAGAAATGCGGAAGTGTAAAAGGTACAGAACGACAACAATGGATCTTGCCGCATTGCCTTTGACGCGTTGCCTTTTACTGCGCACCACGTATCCCCGTAGCACCGACGGCAAGCTGTTTGTGCAGGGTGGTCACCGTGTAGTCACTGGCCAGGCTCAAGCCTGCTCAGTTTCCAAGATCTGACAAAACTGCTCGCTTTCCGGGAAATTTGGTCAAAGTAAAATAATTCGTGGAAAACTAAGATTTAAAAAAACTACATTTGTAAGTGCTACTGGAACCCAACAATTGTACGGCTATGCTCTCCTCTGTAAGCAGCCCTGAGCCAGAGGTGTACATTCCACATTCCTATGGTACGGGTCATGCTACCATCTGACAAACGGAGAAAAATATTTGTACGGGTTGCCAAAGCATGTGTTGAATAAGACAATGAGGGATGACCATCCCATGGAGAGGCCTCCATCCAGCAGTGGATAGGCCACAGCCGATGATGAAATGTGAATAATTGTTTACGAAATTTAAAAAAACACACACTGCCTAAAATACCACACGTTAACAATACGTAAGTGTTTACATAAATAAGACAATAGGAAACCAAATCACAACACCGAATCTTAAAGTGAAGTGTACGCAAAAAGTAAAAATTACTTCATCATGAAGGTTTTTGGATGAGATGTAATAACTCTCAATGTGCTGTTAGCCCACCCCCACCCGACACAGCCAACTAGTAGGGTTTGTCACGTGAACAAAATGTGCCAATTAGTTACTTCAGCACAACGGTGTGTTGGAGAGTCAACCCGCAGCAATTATTATTTGAGTACAACTGTTCGCTGGTGATTACAGCCAGCTTCATCAGGCGATGTGCCAACATTCTGAAGAAGTATTTCTGTCGCAAAAAGCCTCCGTGTTACATTTAGTTTGCTGCTCTTCCCCACACCTCTGATTGGCACGGTTGGCTACGTACGGTGTGAAGAAGTTCAACATACTAAAATATATATAAATTACTTGCAAACTTTTAATGTGTGCCACATAGTTGCTACATAATTTAAGGTTTTGTAAGGACTATGAAGAGGGTCAATGCCCAAATTATCGCCGATTATATATTTGTCCTTTTCAGGCCGCAGTATTATCGACAAATTCTTGAGTTTTCCACGTAAAAAAAATGTGCGTGCATGTTTAGAAATCACAAACAGGAATGCATTTATTATTTAAAACAAGCATTACACAAACTAGCAATCAGCCGGGCTCCTAGCCCAACATCTGCTGTGTTTAGGCAATTCCCACATTTCCGGAAAAGTTCAAAAGATTTTTCGGAAGTCGACACAACCGAATGTTTTTTTTTTTCTGGGAAGACAGAAACCAGCTGATGAAACAAAAAAGTCAAAACGGAAACAGGAGAGCAGAGGCAGGCGCAACAGTGCGCAGCTGGGCGGCTTTTATCTACTTGGCAACATTTGTGCAGTAGCGCAATGAGATATGAAACAGCTGCACCGATGGACCAAAGTGAAATCTGCGGAACCAATCGCCAGCATTGACAAACATCTGCGGCAGCGTGCCCAGTTACAACACCTTCCACTGAAAACGTGCTCCTATATCCTACTCGTGGAACAATTCACAGATTTATCGATTCACGATAATTCGTACTCTCATGGTACAAAACGTTGATCGTACAACGTAAGAATCGACGATTATTGAGGCTAATGAAGTAAATGAGATGATGATAAGCGAGACAGAACAGCGGAGAAGCAATACAAGCGAAACTGTAAAAACGACACCAAATAGTAATCCTGCGACTCCCGATTCATAACACGTCACCAGAAGCGGTGAATCGTTACATCTCGAATATAATCCACTGCCTGATGAAGGCCTCCCAACACCACGACAGCCATGGGGTTTGTCTGACTTGACTCAAACATGCTGGCCAGTGCGTGTTGGTGAAGTGGGGGCACCCTGAACCGATTCAGGGATCACTCATCACTGATGTTAGCCATTGCCAGGAATCGAGCTCAGGCCACGGAGTTCACAGTGCATTTATCAATGTGCTACCGCTTACCCCCTTCACTCACTATTTCTAAACTATTCATTTGATTTTACGAGGTCAGGTCCACTTAGCTATACAGCTCTTTTTCAGAAGCGACCTGGCCACAAATGATAGCTCAACGCAGTGGCTTGTCATGTGGAAATTTATCGCAGCCAAATACTCTAAATCTATGTTTCTAAATGTGGAGGGAAAAATCGGAGGACCCAGAGAAGCATCCACGCAACCACAGGGAGAACATGCAAACTGCAAATATACAGGTATCGTCAGGGTTGGGATCGAACCCACGACCTCCTGTATACCAGGCGAGGTAGTTAACATCTTGCGGCATCGGCGCCCCATTGTGTAACTATTAACATAGTAACACAATGGCAAGTTTCAGTGTCTGTTTTCACAAATTTGTAAGGAGGCAGCCAAAACATTTTGAGTCATACAAAAGACAGGCGTACATTTTAAAGTTGCAATGTTTGTATATTTCTATAGTTGTGACCAGGTCGTGACAGACACAAACCAGGAGGTGACATGTGACATAGGTGACGAATATGATTCGTGCATGTTGATTGTTAGAACATAACATAACTGAGGAATGTGTGGGAGCCGTTGAACATTTGGGGTTAAAAAGACAACACAAGCCAAGACAGGAATGCGATGTTTTAGCCTTTGTGCTGTTCCGCAGTTCTTTGTTCCTGCATATCCGGCCGGCAAATTTAAAAGAGCATAAACAATTGAACAATAAACTGCTTCCATTGGGCGTTGATGTTTTATTCAGAGCTTAACTTTGAATATTATAAGCTCAAATGAAGTGGGGTATTTTTTACATTTTGGAATCTGAAATGGTGCAAGTCATAAAATATTCCTTTTTTTGTTGGGGTGCTGAAATTACCTGAACTTGCAATGCATTTAAAATATATATGCAATGTATGTTTAAAACATTTTTGGAGAATTTGAGAATATTCCCAGCAGACCAATTTACAATAAGCCCCAAGATAAAGTTACAACTCAAAATAAAAATAGCACGCTTTCCGCAGTGTGCCCTGGAAAAGTTGTGAGCGTGATACGGTTGTAGAACTTCGCAAGGCTTTGACCTTTACGCCACAACAACCGTGTTCACGTTCATATCAATGCCGCGCGTGATCACAACACGACACTTGCAGAGATGTGCAGTCTGCAGGAGAGGGAGGGGGGAGTGCGATCTCGCCAGTTCAATAGGGGACACTGCGGGGTCATCTCACAAGGAGGTAGGAGGGGCGAGTTGAAGGGCGAACGATTTGAGTCGACGCCTCGGTCTCTCTCTGTGCCATGTGGAGGAAGCAGCATCGCTTAACACTCCATTTTTCATGGGAGACATTATGCCAGCTGTCCCGCTTACATCCCGACATTCGCAGGGCTAAGAGGTCTACTCGCAGGGGGACGTCATGGTGCAGGCCTGTGCCAAATTTACCAGGCGCAGTGAAAGGATTTCGCCGCGGGTGCCTTTTCCACGGGCGCAGGACGGAGAACCTTTTGCGCCACACGGACATTTTCACATCTCGGCGGCGGAGATGCCGGCGGAGTTATAAGCCGATTTGCGTAATTGTGGTCATTAAGAGAACTGCCACAGAGCCACTATGTGACCGAAATGTGCATTTTTTGTTTGTTTTCTTAACCATTTTGCACAAGTCTGATCGGATCGCGAGCGCGTGCTCACTCATGTCCGTGACGTCAAGAAATGCTCACACCTTGCCATTTGTGGGCACACGCAATTAAACAAAAATTCGTGGATCTCGCAAGGCTTAACAGTCAAGGCAGCAGTAGCCATGTAATCTATATTCAAAATCTATTCCTAAATTAAGCACAGTGGTTGCCGATTGAACTTCTCTCGTACCGTACATAGCCAACCGTGCTAATCGGAGGTGCGGGGGAAGGATAGCAAACTAAACACATAAAGAAGTTCTAAAGAAGTTAAATTTGTATCTAGATTTAAAAGTGCACGGCTTCAGTGGCTTCCTAATATCGGAAGGAACAGCGTTCCAGACGGCCGTAGAAGCGCATCTGAAGGCACGCAATGTAGTGACCGTCTTTGTTCGATAACTAGCCAAAAGCCGCTGTGAGGATGACCGGAGTTTGCGATTGTGGATAAAGAAGAATTAGGCAACAGCAGCATTAGTTTAATCAACCCTCTGGTGATGAATGTTGGTAGCAACCAATCCAGAGGTTTTTGCTGCTTATAAATGCTGGAGAACATTGATTTGGATGACCCTACCGGCTAAAAGACTGATATGTCAATTTCATTCATCTTTACGTGGGAAGGCAACCCCTTATCTGATTATTTATTATGTCATTATTTTATTGTTAGGTTTGGACAATATAGTGATACACGACCGTTCAGTGCTGCCTGACAGGCATTCAAACCAACGAGCCTGCTGGCCAACCTGGCAATTTTCCTCCTAAGCATCACTTAATCGCACTTATATTTTTGGCCAGCTATAAAAAGCCGTCGCTTGGTAAAACGCTACAGCGAAGGAGAAGAAAAAAAAGTGGCCCCGTCGCCACCATCAATTGGCGTTCTTGTCTATTCAGTTAGCCACAACACTGGGCCGTTTGTTGCAGGGGGTGGGGCTGGGACGAGGGGGAGTGACTTTCAGCGACAGCGCTCGTACGCTCGTGTTTGTGTGCGTCTCTGGGCTCTACACTGAGCGGACGCGATCGCTGGTGGGGATGAGACTCAGCCACTTGCGCTCTCTGTCCGCACCCACGCGTCGGCCCTCGCTCGCATTAGCGGAGGCGCTTACGTCTCAATTTTCCTACCATTGTTAACGCCACGAAAGAGAGTCGAATCAATGGGCTCTCTCACAGGGTCATAAGTGAATTAGCATGACTGCTGTTTACAATGGGATATTCAAAGTGTTCGAGCTGTATGGAATTTGTTTGCCTATCGAGGATTTTAAACGGGGTAATGATTCTCAGAACGTACATTTCTCCCGCAATATTTCAAATAAGGTGGGTTTGAAATAAGTCAATAAAAATGTGTTTTGCTGAATTTTTTCTTTCATATTCATGGGCCGACAGGTCTTGGAGGTTGCCATTATTTTTTGGCTATTGCACAACCCACAATACATGACTCACACAGACCAGTCTCTTGCCACTTGGTCACAGCTTATTGCCACACTCATCATAACTTTAAGGACGGATTGTCATGATGCAATTGGCTGTAGATGATTCAGATGTTGCACAAAACATAGATATGAGCACTCTGGTGTGAGCAGACATGTGCATATATCCGACACAGGATGTACTCAACGATTCAGGCTTTGGGCACCTCTCACAGGTGGTCGTGTCAAGGTGCTGTGCTTCGCGTGAGATGTCTGGACGGACTCTACGCTCTTGCCACTCATCGGCAAATCGCAGTCAATTCCGCAACAGTCACGGCGTACTGCAAACCTCATCACAACTTTAAGTAAAGAAGGATGGGGGGCGATGCACCACGATTCACTTGGCCACCGCTTAGCAGCACAATTCAGATGCTGTGGCCATGTGCTCGACGAGCCATACGCCGCGTGGGAGATGTGGGGGGTCACTGCGGGGGGGGGGATGGGGGGGCTCGACTCAGCCAAGAGCAGCCCCCCTTCGGTGATTAAAGACGAAAAGAGGGGCTTTGTCCGCACAGCGCCGGCCCCGCTCGGTGATGGGCACGCGAATCCTTCCACCAACCAACGTGGCGGTGGGGGCTTGCCCCGAGTGGACATGTCAACACCTCGGTGGGTACACTCGACACATCGCCGTGTTCCCACCACACAGGGGACCCCGTGTGCTCATCGTGAACCCCAATCTCGCCAGGGCCGCCCAGGAAACTTCGTCCTGCGTGTGCTTATGGATAAATTAAAGCATTACCAGATTAGATATAAACAAAGACAAAAACCCCTTAGTATAGCCTTAAGAGACTGTTGGGACAAGTGCTGTCCACACCCGGGGGGCGTCTGCACGTGCGGGGGGAGGTGCGTCTGCACGCAGGGGGTGTCCGTGGCTGCGCCAACCCGTGCAGCCCGACCCAGTTTGTGAATATCCGCCGAGACCGACGCATAAATACGGCACAAACTTCAGATGAGTTTTTTTAGGACGAGATGTATAAATATGCTGCTAATATGGACAGGATGATGTACGGATAGGTCACAGCACAGACGCAGCATCACAAGAGCCGGACTTATGTGGCATTTCTGTCAGTGGGGATTTACGGAGCAAAAAAATCCAGAAAAGAAAAGTCAAAATATTTTTAGTTTTTAAACGTCAATTACAACACTTAAAAGAAAGATAAAACTGACAAAACAGTCTCGAGTTCAGGGTCAATGCACCTGTTATGGCAACATTCATTTGACGCGTGTTTTTTGTGCCGCCATCACAAATACGTATCGCTTTCGTCAGTAAAAAAAATTGTTTTCCCATCACCTAATAGTCACAAACACGCAGCTATGAATTACAAGAGAAACTACCCTCATACAGCAGTGCACATTTAGCACAACTGGGTGCTCACTGCGATGTTCATTTTCACCATCATCATCATCATCAGCCGTGGGTAATCCACAAGGAATCCTCAAGCTGTCATTACCACTCACAGTCCTGGGATTAAATAATTGAACTCGCACATGCACTGCACATGCACTGTATGTGTGTAGAACTTCCTTCGCACCGCACATAGACAACAATGCTTATCGGAGGTGCAGGGGAAGGACAACGGATTTCATCGCTCCATCTCCTCAGTCGACGTCTTCTCGAATGCATTCCATTCCTCGGCTGTCACTCCGTTATTTATCTCCACGTCCATTACTGTTAATTTTACTTTTAGCGTTTTAGGTGTGGGGGATTACAAATGGAATCTCTGATGAAGGCCGGGCATGGCCGCCAACCCTGCCGAGGTCATTAGCCCCCCGTTGACCCTCTGACCTCAGCTGGGTAACTCGATAGGCAGCAGAGTTCTGTGCAGACCTGGCCTCCTTTCTGACGCAGACATGAAACAAATCTCATGAGGTCAAACGTGGACGGGCAGACGGTGGGTGGCACTGGTCCTCTCATCCCGTCGTGTTGCTGGACTCTTCACTTTGGTTTGTTTCCCACTATAGTCGCCAATTTGTTGATCTCTTTCGTTATAACAATTCTGATCGTAATGAATATAACCACTTGAATCAATCAACTGCGGGATGAAGGCCTCTCCACACGATGGGGGATGTGTGACCGTACTTCACTACGCTGGTCAGCGTGGATTAGTAAAGGCAGGTGGGGGGGTGCAGGACGTGCTCAGGTATCCCTCTCTCACCAAGTTAGCCGTGGCCAGGAATCGAACTCGGGCCGTCAGATTGTTGTCCGCCACAAAATGTTTCCGTTTTCCCCGTCTTGTGCCGTAAAGTGCTTTCATCTGCGTGCATCTCTTATTGCGTAGCGTATTCGCACAACTTGCCGGCTATCGCATCGAGGCGCCGTTCTGCGTCGAGGTGCGTTCACCGGGAACGGCGACTCGCTGGCAAAGTAACAAGGCACATTCATCCGCTGAGTTCGTCAAGTCGCAAAAACAACTTGTTTTGAAGAGGGAATCAATAAACCGCACGTGAGCTGTACGCGCTTCCTCTCGCGCACGCACCGCCGATGACGCGATAATCTGAAAGCACAGAACCTGCAGATTGCTATCTAAACAGCAGCGCTACATTCACAATACGTGGCGGGGACCGCTCTGTTCATCCGCAACACACAAATGATGTTCTTGCTGGCATTGCGCGGTCCCTCTTGGGGACTGATCCCCCCCTGTTCCGTGGGGCGCCGTTAAATCTAAAATGGCTGGGGTCACGCCGAAATGCCATCGGCAACGCATCGAAGCCCGCGGCTCCATCTCCACACCCTCAAGTCGCACAGCGCGCACAGGACTGGTCTGTCCGGTTTAAACAAACAACCAAGGTTAAAAAGGTGCAGCATATTCAAATATTATGTAAGCGCAAGGGAGCACGGCTGTTGAGAGGTGGCACTAAAGCCCTTGTTGTAATAACCAACTGCGGGGGGTGAAACTTGAGCGAATGACTTTTGCACAAAGCGCTGTGTGTCGTCTGGATTTTAGCTTGAGCACGACTTAAATTTGAGCAAACACAGACCGCGGGTCTGCTTCGGACATTCGCCACCTGTTCCGGACCTTCCATAACATTTTCTTACTCGAAATGCCCGCTGTCCCGGCAAGGTGAATGAGTGTAGAGCGACCCTGCAAGGGCCGCACACGTAGATTTCATCCACAGCAATGGTTTCAATCTATCTGCGCGGTCCTTTGAGTGTTTGTCACTTCCTACGAGTGGGTTTTCTCCGCGGAATCTGGGTTCCTTCTACCTGATAACCATTCATGAATAGAACCGTGTAAATATCCTAATGCAGGACCCTCTTGAAAAAGTCTTCCGACTCGGTGAGGCTCTCCCATATAAATAATGTTGCATTATAAAGAAAATAACTGCATGCCGGAACGTGGCATTTAACATTATCGAGCAATAGAGATTCCATAAAATGAATATGAATTAAGTGGTGACCATAAATTCTTCTGCCCCCTGGGTCTAGACACTTTTTCTTTCCAGGACAGCAAGAAATGATGCAACACAAAGTGTGCGTGTATGATGTGCGTGGATGTGCGAGCATGGCGCATGTGTGCGTCTTTGTCTTCGAGTGAGCGTGGCGCGTGCTCGCACACTGCGCTACGAGCCCGGTGACCCGAGCTTGATTCCCGCTCACCACCCATAACAGTTGCGAATAATTGAACTGGGCCTGGGCTTCCCCTAGATCTACTCAGCCTTAAATAAGTATCTGGTGCATTATATAAATATCAGCACTGGGGAGAGAAAGGCGACCAGGCGAGGTGTTGTTGGCTGCCCACCGCCTGGTGTGCCATGCAAGCCTGAATCATTGCTCGCCAACAGCACATTGCTCCGACAGTCTGAGGCCATATTATATTGGGGATCTTTGTGTTGTGCGAGTCAGTGAGGGGATAGGGTGTGGGTTGACAGGTGGGTGAGCGTGGAAGAGGAGGAGCAGGGAGGCCAGCAATGTGAGAATTAACATTGTGTATTCGCCGCTCGGCTGACCGGAGCTAACGCTCATAAACGCACAGCTCTGCTCAACTCAAATTAATGCGTTATTTACTCAGGCACAAATGCAGTCACGCTAACACAGGCACAAGTGCACGTTCACGCCGTGCAAATGTGTGTACGTAGGGCAGCTTCGTGGTGAACAAACAAAAAGAAAATTGGCCACACTTTGCTTTCAAGTCCAAGGTTCTCATTTGCTGTTCTCTCTCCACAGCAACACCCATTCTTCTCTCCTTGGTCGCATGTGCGTACTGTTTATCACGTCCTGTCCCTCTCACGGCACAGCAGGAGGACCCCACACTTTGTATTCGTAGGTTCAAATCCCGGTCAGTGTCGATTTGGCCCCATCAACACCATCGTCTCCCAGGAGGAACGGTAGAATGAGTAGCAACTGGTGCACCAACATTACTTAGTGAAGAGTTGCCCAGCGGTTGTTATATTTTAATCCTTCCATAATTTATAAGAAATTCCATTTGCTTAAATAAAGGATGTGAATGGGATTTGTGCACTTATGTTTCTATGTCGACAAAAATTAAAATGTAGGTGTTCAAATAAACTATCTTAATATTGGGTGATATTCTATTTTATTCACATTTACAGAAAACTCGTAAACCCTTGGCATTTGCAAAAAAATTAAGCTCACGACCAATGAAAGCGCCATAACCCTTCACGGGTGCTCTTGCATCCAAGTACGATCTGCGAAGCGCGAACATGCGCCGTGCATGTGTTCAGCGTCTTGCAGTCAATCTCGCGAGAGGAAATGACAAACCAGCAAGAAATGTTGAAAAGAAAAACTGCAGTTGGTAGACGGCACCAACACATCTGTGACTGGGCCTCCCTCCTCCACCGCTCAGCCACACAACCCGCTCCCCAAAGCGACGCAAGCCCAGATACGGTGCGGCGGCGGCATTATCTTTTCAGCCACTGGGGTGCCACGTTGAAAAACAAAACGACAATGCCGAGTGTCAAAGACCGTTCGTTCACTCTCACGATCTAAACCACGCCACTGTGGCTGAAGGGAGAGATTCGCCAGCACGGACTCGCTTACAATTCCAGCGCGCTTCAGTCACCCAGCAAAAGCAGTTTCATAAAACATCCCTGCTGCTACAGTCAGCGGCGTGTCGCGTTTGTACGTATGTGCATTGAACTTATTTCGCACCGTACGTAGCCAACCGTGCCAATCGGAGGTTGGCATGGGCCAGAGTAACAAGGAATAAAATGGGGCCCCCTCGTTAATTCCCAACCACCTCCTCAAGCCACCTCTTTGTGGCCTAGCGCCTGGAGCCACTCGGCTCTGGTAAAGTTGCAACGCCTGCGTGCTCAGGCACACTCCGGCCACCATTCCAAAACAGTTTGGTGCAGCATCCCGACTGTAAGTGATGCAGCTTCGTTGGCATGGGCCATGGCACAAGGAATGAAATTAAGAAGAAAAAAAACTGTCTGCTGAACGCTGGACAACTTTTAATAAACGCTCTTCTGTACGTTGTTTGCTTAAAGTCGTCTCATCCACTTGGTGCAAACGCTGCTGAGTAAATAAAACGGCTGCTCACCTTAACTCCTCCCCACTACGATAGTGCAGTAATTCAAATAATGGACAGCATTTGGTCACTCCCCTGTTGGATGAAGTCCTCCACATCCCGTGTTGGCAATGAGGTTGCATGACCATGCTGTCACAGAGGTGGCTCAGCAGAAGAGCAAGCGGCTCGCAATCGGACGGTTGCGAGTTCAAATTCTGGTTGCGCGGTTGACTCAGCTCATCATCTCTCTGTGCAAAAGTCAAGAGTGGTTCTACAATAAAGTCGCCCATGCAGCACTGACTCAGTGCTGCAAACAGGAAACAAAAACCTCCTCAATGATCAATCGATCATGAAATCACTTTGCCTGTGATATTAGCCGTGGCTGGGAATCTCAAGAATCGCGTTCATAGTGCAGTGTGCTAACCACTGTGCCACTGCTCCACGCCTCTCCTCTGTATCATTTCTGGTACACCGTCGTAAATACATGGCGATTCATGATTTGTTTTTCTGCAAGGTTAACCATGTCTCACAACATTACAATGAGCATTGAAACGTTTGCTGTTTAAGTAACACTTTTGCCTTTGTGTCCTCAACCACATTTAGTCAACGTATTCATCAATAACGCTGCATGAAAAAAATCAAATGTCTACAATAGGCGGTGTTTCTGGAATGGCTCGTCTTCATAAAAGAGAGATCAACAGCATGAACAATGATTTGTTGCGCATGTTAGGCGCGTAGCCTACGCAGGTGTGCGTTTTTTGTTGTTAGGGCACCATAGTAGCGATGTGAAGCTATAAAAACACGGGTCCACTTTAACTTTTTTGCTTGCAATGTTTTTTGTAAGTGGGGGTGGTTAAGAAAATGGAAAATTAATTTTAAACTTGCAGTCAGGTTGTATTTGAAGGTAATGTTTAAATGACACTCGTAAGAGCACTTGGAAAAAAAGGAATTGTTTAGAGAAGGACAAACCAGGGCCAATTAAATTTTAGTTTCAAATAACTAATTACAAATGTATCATTCGTTTTCCTGTGCCCACAACACGCTCACTGTACGAGTCTTTGCCAAGAAACGAGGCGATACACCACTAAATAACTCTAGCGTGTAAGCAATTAATGAAACGATGCAGAACCAGTCCGGGATTCCAAAACACCCAAAGTTTGATGACCCATTTGACAAACTTATAACAAACAAAAACTACATCCTGTAAAAATCTACCGTAACATATTAAGAGCATCACAATCCAAATATTACTTCCAGAAGACAATACATTACATTCGGAGTGGGGCCGTTAAGTTAGTCTAAAAACCCCCTACATTCTGCATTATACCAGCGAGTACGCATCTATAAATGTACAGCAACTCCCGACCACAACGCCCGGGTGTAGCAGTGGCCGGCGGCAGACTTCAAACGCACGCATGGCGATCGGCACTGATCACAGGAGCTGGAGGACACGGATTCGGACACTCGGGGACGCGAGAGCAATTAACGGGTGCAACACAGCACACAATTTAATTATTCATTCCCATGGGGCCTCTGGACTGCACCGCCACTTCAGAGGGGCTCCGTGACCAAAGCGATGAATTATTAACAGAGTTACTCTCCCTCTCTCCGCAGCCTGCCCTCCCGCGTGAGCCTATCCTGACTCCCATCACTGTCACCTATCCACCACAATGCCACATTTCGGTGGATATGTCGTTATCCGGCCAAGTGGCTGAGTGGGTAGAGCGAGCGGCTCGCCATCTGAAGGTTGCAAGTTCAAATCCTGGTTGGGGGTCAACGTAGCCCATCATCATTCTGGGCATAAATTAAATAGATACCAATGTGTGGGAGAGTGATCCTATGGAAGACTCGACCCTGCCATCGGAATGTGGAACTTCCAAAACTGGCACAGGGCTGTAAATAAGAAATGCAAAATGCTTCAATTCTCATTTGAGCAGGAATCACTCGAGCATTTACTTCTACGTGAACCCTGCAGCACAAACAGGAGTCTTCTGATATACTGACCTGTCATCCTGATAGCAAAAACGCACCACACTCATCAATAACACGACTCTAAAAGTCATAAATTTCATAGGTGACGTTCCAGGCAAGTAACAATCTTCATAGTAGAGAGACGAGCTGATAGGATGATTTTCAATTTACTTTATCACGTGAGAGAGCAAACTGGATGTCTGGGTGAGACATTGGAAATAATATAAAGTGTCTATAAGTTTTGACTGCTCCTGGTCGTAAAAGCTGTGCAATCTTCATTGATTTCATTATAATTATGCGTTGATATATGAAGCAATAATATTTTAAAGCACTTCTTAAGAATAAGCATGCAAGCCAGGGGTGGACTTCTCTTGCTGAAGTTGATGCCAAAATTTTTATCTTATTAGATCTCAGAAGCAAAACAGGTTTGAGTCTAGATAGTACTGGGATGGGTGACCACAGCGCATAAACACAGGCGTTGTAGACTCCTGCGGGGCTGTAATGCCATCAGAAGAGAGTGCAGAAAATGCACTTGCTCTACCCTACTAGTCTCCCACACTTGCTCTACCGTACTGTTCTCCCAACAGCCCCACCTTCATCAACTCGCACTGACCATCATGGTGAAGGTATGGGTCGGATCACCTTCGACGACGCGCACGGCATGGGGAGGCCCTCAACCAGCAGTGTGTTGGCAATGAGAGCCGTGCACGAGGTCAGGGGTCGGCAACCTGCACCCAAGGAGCCGCACGTGGCTCTCTCAGGCCCGCCTCGTGACGTTATACTTCGCTCTTGAATTATTGAGCTTTTTTGCCGAATTAGAAAAAAAATGCCTCTTTTTGTTATTGTGGTTGCCGACCCCTGGCCTAGATGAAGAGTAATACATACCGTATATGCATAAGGCCTATTTAATAATTGTACAAGTTAAGGGGTGCAGTGGGGGGGGACGCAGGAGGCTGGGGAAGCCAAATGGTGACTCTTTATCATTTGGGCTTCTGCAGAGCCTTGCCTGCAGAACCCGCATACCTGCACCGGGCGGCTGGAATGGCACGATGAGAGCATTACAGTGCACGCCTGCTGTTGCTACAGACTCCAGAGGCAGCATTTCCGTGTGTCGCACTCCTCTGTGACTTTACACCGCCGTCCCGCATCCTCCTGCACGAGGCTCATTTGTCAACACATGGTGAATGGATCATGATGCCGAACAGTCGATGATGATGATGCGGGTGAGAGTGAAGGAGTTTTTTTTTATAAATTTGGCAGTGATCATCGTCTTGAATTGAATTATTATAACACAGGAGTCAACGCAATAACTAAAATCCAAATTATTATTGCTGCGCAGTTTAAAGCACACACACATACCTGCAAATGAGTGGGCTTCGCCTGGTTTAAATAACATTAACATATTCACCTATCTACCTAAAAACTTAACTTTAAAAGTACTTACATAGTGCATGACTGAACAATGAAACTAAAGCAAAGAGTTCATTAGGATCACTGAGGTTCAATATTAAGGATTAGACAAATGTAATGGACTGCTAAATAACATCACAAATTGTCTCATCATCATAAGAGCTGATACGTGTTAAACTGAAGAAACACGACTAATCAGGTAGCTTATAGAACTGGAGCTTATAGAACTGGAGCTTATAGATGTGGCTTGACAAGAGTGACACGCTTGTTCATACACATGCAAGTTCACAGACACTTGTTCATACACATGTAACCTACACAGACTGTTGGGGCAAGTGCGTTAAGTGACCACCAATGAAGGCAGGCACGGCACACGGAGGGCTGGGTGGACAGCACCACGCCCGACCGCCTTCGTCTCCCCGGTGGCGATGTTTACACACCGCCAGGTACTCATTTAAGGCTAATTCGACCCAAGGGAGGCCCAGGACCGGTACAGATCATAGTCATTGGTGTTTGCTTTGAGTGGGAATCGATCTTGACTCGCCGGGTTCATACACAAATTCTCACACACACACACTAGTAAGCACAATGCTGCACACACACAGGATAATACAGCACTCATACGCACAAACCGGTGTTATGTACGAGTGTGTGTTCACCTGTGAGTGTGTGTGTAAAGTAGTGTGTTCACCTGTGTGTGTGTAAACCAGTGTGTTCACCTGTGTGAGTGTGTAAGGCAGTGTGTTCACCTCTGTGTGAGTGTGTGTGTGTGTAAACCAGTGTGTTCACCTGTGAGTGTGTGTGT
>CM025627.2:11364432-11380353 GCA_014621495.2 Entosphenus tridentatus
TCGTGATTTAATTGATTTATTTTCATTAATTATTATTTTATTTCAAAAAAAATTACCTACGTGACTTTTACCGAAAAAAACCTAAGAGTACATTCGTCACTAACACCGTGGCCTAATAAGGAAACAGAGGATAAGAATAGATAACGTTTCGGGCAGCGCCCCTTATTTCACAGCACATATGTAGCGAGGCCTGATAGGCAGAGTGGATACTAAGAGTTGGACATTGCACTTTACATCATGAGGCCTGAGGAGAAAAAAAATAAGAAATCCTGATGAACGCATTTAAATAGGCACAGCTACTCATAGTTACCTATTCATAGTTCCCTATTTATAGCTATTGAGTAACATAAGCCTTTCATTCAAAGTAAAACAGTAAAATATACGTTTATAAACTTTAGTCAATTTATACATTATTTCCCGAACCGCAATTATGACTGCTTCAATATCGGCCTCATGCTTCCTCGCCATAGTATCGTGGAATGTCCACCGCTCTGCGTGAGCTCAATGCTCAACATTGACCTTTGCATTTTAGTGTGAATATGCTCACCATCATCATCAACCACAGTCGATCCGCTGCTGGATGAAGGCCTCTCCAAGCCACCGCCACATCTCACTATCCTGCGACAATAATCCACCCAGCACCTGCACGCGAGCTTATTCCATCACTGCGTCTCCTCTTTGGAGGTCCTCTCTGGCGTCCTCCCCCGTTGGCTGCCACAGATTGTTCTGGGAATCGCCACGTCGTATATGGATGCCCCCCTAATTTTTAATGGGGACACTCACATTTGTATTTATTTATGGTAAATTGTACTTTTAAAACTATGACTAGGTCAAGGCATCCTACCCTGAATAATTGAATGAGGCATTTGACAACATAATTAGTACCACCAATTCGTCTTGATTAATATTTGTTACAAATAGCCACCAATTTAAGGATGTGGCCGTATCTGCAATTGGCATTTCTATCCATAAAAAACTCACAATCTCTCAAACATTGGCAAAGGCACCACCGTGTAAACTGAGACTCGCTGTGAGCTGCGGTGGTGCTAGCAGCCGATTGGGGGCCAAAAGTATAAATTATGTTTATAAGAGTGTGATAAGAGAATAGATGCAGACAAGATTGTGATGAGATATTAATTGTTTTTCAGTGTGTAAAATAAGAATTACATTTGACGGTGGCGAGATGTTTGCTCCCTTGCCTTGTATACAGGAGGTCGTGGGTTCCACCCCAACCCTGACTCCTCAATATTTCGAGTTCTCCACGTGGTCGCGTGGATTTTTCTCCGGGTTCTTCGGTTTTTCCCTCCACATTTAGAAACACGCGCTTAGGTTATTTAAATTATTTGGCTGCTGTAAATTTCCACATGACAAGCCACTTCGTTGAGCTATCATTTGTGGTCAGTTCGCTTTTGAAAAAGAGATAATAGCTCAGTGGGCATTACCTGGTAAAATAAGAATAGTTTAATATAAAAAGTGTATGTTTTATGTTTTTTGCCGAGCGTAGCCACTGATTGGAATCAATTGATCCAAGGGTGTGTGTCGTGTGTGTCGTGTGTCGTGTAAAGCGTGCAGCCAAGGAATACAACAAACCCAAGAGGACGCTCAATGTGGAGACGGAGCAATTAAATCATCTCGTGTGCCTCTGCGAGATTCCCGTGGGGAATCGGAAATGCGAGACATCGTGGCACGCCAAAGTGATAGAATCGCGTGGGGCGTTCGGTCCTCTGGCCCAGATCTTCATAAGGGAAGGCTCTTTCGCCATCTAGTGTGCAAAAACGAGTCTCGCAGCCGGCACCTTAAACAATCTCTGCAAAATCCACACCGACGACTCATTCCACACGGCCGAACACGATTCATCCTTCTGTGTTGCTGGCGTCGAGAGCCGGGACGATGAATCGATGAAGTCTTCTAAAAATCGAAACAGACTACTCTTGTTCTTTTCTTTTCAATGACACGAGCCCTCCCAACATGGTTGCTGCCTCCCACATTCAGATTTCCTGAAGGCAGGAAACCCCCTTTGCCCAGCGCGACGCGGCTGATGCTGCTGATGGTGCCAGTAAGCTCGTCCCATCACCTCCCGTCCAGTGACACAACTTTCCGCTTAGTCTTGTAATCAAGCCGGTAATCGGTAGCGTAATAGCTTATTTGAATATTCGCATAGCCCATCTCCACGCTCATGCACAGCCCAGGAGTTCAGAAGAAATGGACTTCGCTACATTATCGATTTTGAGCGTGCTTAGTGCCCCTTTGTCAATCCACTGCTGGATGACGGCCTCCCCATGCTTTGCGAGTAACGTGGGTTATTTGGCCATACTTCACCACGCCGGTCAGTGCAGGTTTGTGGAGGGAAGTTATAATTTGTCAGTTCACATTCGTCGAGTGTTTCGCATCAATGTGAGTGCAGATTTTGCCACTCCTTCGCATCATGCATACTTATGACATTTGCAATAAAGAGAAGGCGTTGACACTCAAAAAAAACATTCCAATGCTTGTTTTATGAAATTCCCCACCCATCACTCACAGCCGATCACACCCCACGCTCAACCCAACAAGAGCATCCGATACTCGCCAGGAGCTGCAAGGTACGAACCAGCAGCCTCCGAGGTTGGATCGAGCTGGAAACGTGGACCCCTTCGTTGCTCCATGGTTGGTCTCACCCCATGAAACAGAACGGCTTTGGGTGCTTCTCCTAATATCGCTGGACTCCGCAATAGCTTGCTTAAATATAGTCGTTGTGAAACATGTGGCATTTCCACTGAATCTTAGAAACATTAAGCTCGGTTTGCTAAGCTTGCAATCAACCCACAATTCTAAAACACCACTGGTTCACTGGTTGGGGTGGTGATTTCTTACATTAATAAAAAAAAACTTACTACCAGGTAAGGCAAGCTGAGCTAAATAGCTCTTTTTCAGAAGCGACTTGGCCACAAATGACAGCTCAACAAAGTGGCTTATCAGGTGGAAATTTACGAGCCAAATACTCTCCTGATTGTTAATGATTGGTATGACTAATATTCACATTACTCGCGTCTTCAATAGCGCATGCAATACGGCAGTAGTATCTCTCACTGCGTGAGCCACGTACAAGTGTGCGCCATCCACCATTCTGTAACTGCACGAGAATCCAACAACAACGGTTTCAATAAACATGGCATCGAAATGCAATCACAAGACACTTTACAAACTAATAGATTTTTAATACATTCGGGTATAAGGCTATGGGGAGCAGGGGAAGGGGGTACATGGCAGGGAATCACGGAGGAGTAAGGTAAGAGGGCAACACGGCGGTACAGCCCAGGACAAAGCAATGGAGGCACAGAGCTAACAACAGCGAGACCTCGGGCCAGCCAGGGCAGCGCCACTGAGGCCCAGGGCATTCTTGGGTGGCCGGAGCCCTTTAACAAAACCTGTAGCCACACTTGTGGGAGGTCCTTGATTAAAGTAATCGCCCACATGATTGCAGTTCAAATGGGGTCAAGTGAGGCGAGCCCCCTCAATGGCTCCTTTTGAGAGCCTTACCTATCGCCCCGTGTTGAAGCACTCCAGGTTGTTGTGAAGGTCCGTGTGGCATGTAAAGTCCACTGCATACAAAACATTGATATTTTCTTTGGGTCTTTCGGTAAAGTCACGAAGATAGGTTCAAAGAAAATAACAAAACTACGACGTTTCGATCGCAACACCTTTTCCTGATGACGACCGATTGTGTTGCGATCGAAACGTCGTAGTTTTTTGTTATTTTCTTTGGACCTATCTACGTGACTTTACCGAAAGACCCAAAGAATATGAATTCCTGTAGCCACGAAAGCTTTAGGTCAAAACATTTACACTGAAGGTTATTTTCCACCCGTGCAGATGGGTTTCCATGTATTCAAGCGATCTCTGATATTCTACAATAAAGTACCGAAAGTTTAGACGCTATGGATGATTATAAATGAAGCTTTATGAACTACATTAGCAGTCGCCTGCTGGATGGAAGCCTCCCCATCATGCCTTGTCGGTCATGGTTCGTGCGGGTTGCTGAAGACGGGGAACATATTTCAGTACTGTACAACAATGCATGTTGCTGCACTATCCCTGCTGGTCGCCCCTCCGAGCACTATCCAGGCTCAAACCTGCTTTGCTTCCCAGATCTGACAAAATCGGGCACATTCCAGGTGATTTGGTCATACAATGTATATAAATAAATATAAACTATACGCATTAACAAAAAAAACTCATTGCAAGAGCGTGCGTGACTCGAGACCAGATTTAGCAGGAATTGTGGGGCCACACCAGTGCAAGGCACACGCCACATCCTGCTGGACAAGAATGTCTAATGGGCTGTTTAACACTAGTTGGCTGTGTCGGGTGGTGGCGGGTTTTAACGACACATTTATATATTGACGCGATCTAACCCATGAATAATGTGCTGCACGACGACTACACGACAGCGCTGCCGGCCTGTGAATAATCAGGGTCCTACTGTGGCTGGAACGAAACGAAAATACTCGCAGCAAGCACACGCGTGGCGCAGAAGGCCGAGGGCTGCGTTCAGTTTGATTTCTCACCACGGCCAAGTGACATCTGAGCTGGTCCTGGGAGACCCCACTTTCACGAGCTTGTATCTCTCCGCTACTAAGAAGAGACATTTCCCAAAATGTCGCCAATTTTAAATAGATTTTTCAAGCGGTGTTATTGATGAATGTGTTGGGTTTTGCTTTGCTATGTGTTTGTGTACCGATGCCAACGTAGTGCAGTTATCACATTGTGTTTAGTCCCGCGTGAAGTATGTCTAAACAAACCCCATGGGGAGGCCCTCGTCCAGCAGGAGATACACGTGGCATACTGGAAGGGAGAGAGGGGTGCAGTAGGGGGCTGTTTAGCCATGCCTCAGGGAGCTGCTCGATAAAATAAAACCACAGTGATTACACCGCTAAGGAGCGCGCACTTCGGTCGGTTGACCACAGGGACGTGACTTTGATGGTTCTGGGACGTGACTTTGATGGTTCTGCGCCAATCCCAGCAGCTCCCTAAGCGCCGACCCTGCTTTGGAGACAAACATATATTTAAAAAGCACAACTTCACTCACAGCTACTTAAAACTGTGGCCAAACCACTGAGTTGTTCCAAGCAGTGCACCACGGCTGAGTGTGAATACAGCCCAGGGATGCCGTGGGGGAAACTCAACACCTGAATGGGGGGAGGGCTTCAGGACGTGTCAAGGCAGTGATGGCACTCGCGAGTCACACCGTGACTCACAGAAATGGCATTTTTTATATTCTCGGCTGATCCCGGAGGCTCTCTCTGCGATGTAGGAAACACGGAGCTGTCTGGTGGTGGTGGTGGTTGGTGGTGATGGCTTTGACGCCTCAATCCGCGAGGGGCTGACCGACTACGAATCTGCCCCGCCCCGCTCAGCAATGCGAGAAGACTCACGAGCTACTACTATTCACCAGCTACTACTACTCACCAGCTACTACTACTCACCAGCTACTACTACTCCGACCTACTACGACTCACCAGCTACTACTACTACTCACCAGCCACTACTACTACTCACGACCTACGACTACTACTCACCAGCTACTACTACTCACCAGCTACTACTTCTCACGACCTACTACTACTCACCAGCTACTACTACTCACCAGCTACTACGACTACTCACGACCTACGACTACTACTTACACCGTTTGTGTTACCACCCCCATCTGTTCTCTTGCGCCCAGTGGCCAATCCAAGGTGGGGGGGGGGGGTCATTAATCGCCCCTTTTCCCCGTACCCGGAAACCTCTAAGATAGTATTTTATTGATAACTATTGCCAGGGAAAGATATCTAAAGTCTCAATGTTCATCGTGTTAATGCAGCCCCCCCCCCGCCGCCTTGTGAAGCGTCCCGGTGAGGGCCCTGGTGGAAGGAATTAAATTCCCCCCCCGGCCTTCGGCACCCTCTGTCCCGTGGGCCCCGGTGCAGTTGCACCGCCTGCACACTCCATCGCGACGAAACGTCACGGGCCCCCATACGACACTGCGGGTCCTGTGCGCGCGTGCTTGCACGGTGCGGGCGACACGAGAGGGAGGCCACCCCTAAGGCTGACTCGGCCTCAACTGAGTACCCGGGACAGCATTCGGCCATTGCGGCCACAAATGCCGCTCACCACTCGTGTCCGCTGTTCCATCTGTTTCAGTAATCCATCTGTAATCGGTGCTCGCTCATTTCGGAGCTGCACTTGCCCGGGCATCTTCGCGATGCCCAAATTGTGGTCCTGGTGTTGGCGCGAATGTACGCCGCGTCTCGACACAAGTCTGTCGTGGCAAGGTGCCCCGGGCCAAATGAGGTCACCCCCCCCCCTCATTCACAGCAACCGGTCGCGTTCCTGTGCAGCAGCCTCGTCCCAGCGCGGCCCAACCCAATCCTCTCACGACGCTGGCTGTGAACTCACCCAGGTCACACCGTGAACCAGGAGCCAGCCATGGCACGGCATCAATTGCTGGCCCTTTTCTTACAGCTCGTCTGTATACGTGCATCGTGTACACGCGTGGCACAGATTGTGCACGTGCAAAGCTTTATGGGATTGAACACAGTTCTAGAATGAAAATCATTCTGCATGGACCACGTATGGGTTGAGGCTGGTGGTAAGTGTAGTTGGGATCTGATATTATCTAGCACCGATTAATGCAGTTTTTGGAATTGAGATTTATGTGAAGACACTTTTCACATGAATTGGCCCATGGAAGCGGGTATTACAGGACTACCGCTGAGATTCCCTCTTGACACCTCTCGTCTGCATAGCAGGGGAGGGGAGGCAGCACTTCCCCACCCGCTCTGCTATTTATATTTTACAATATCAGAGCTGGAATGTAGTAAAATTAAGCGGAGCACTAAATGAAATGTGATGGCCTTTTTTGTTGTCGTTGCAGTCATTGGCGACTGGGCTGACACCATCAACTCACTCCACCTGAAAATCCGGTTTAATGACAGGCAACCGCCTGGATTCAAACTTGGCCTCTTAGCTGTGTTCGTTCAACAACACTGCCCTTTGAGCCATCCAGCCCCCTAAACTTTGTAAAAAATATATATATTTAACTGAAAAGCAAATCTATGGGCCAGAACGCAATTTTGAATCACATTTCTTTGTCTACGGTGCGACATTGTTGTCACGGGGGTGTTAACTTTGAGGGTGTCACATGTTATTTATGACCCTTAAATCTCAATGGAATTTCTATTCATACAGAATCCAAAACTCACGACCAAAATATATTCTTGACGATGCGAGCCTTATTCCAAAGGCCTAAGTGAGCTATTTCCTTAACAAAAAGGTGTATTAAAGTAAAAAAATATGCATGAAAGCTAAATAAAAACAACAAAAGCTAGAGCTAAAATGTTGCAGGCAATAAAAACCCCCATCACTTTTGAAATCGCACTCAGACAAGACTGGTACAGGAACTAGAATACAGAACTTTGCAATAGATAAACATTATATGTACGTGCAAGATGTTAGTTTAATTATTAAACACATTTTCAGACGCACAATTGATATCAACGAGAGCACCCTGTTCATTACGTGTCTGTACTTCTACGGCCAGTTGTGTGAAGTGTACAATATGTATGAGAGGGAGTGGCGGTGCGGTGGTAAATCATTATTAACACGTATTTGGCCTCTACAGGTTATTATATATGTACATATTACTATAAAGTATATGAAGACTTTATTTTTCTTTTCAAATGCCCACTACTATTGTGGATGCTCTTTCAGAAGCTAATTATTTTTTAAGGGACATCTCCTATACAGTATAGTAATAATGGAACCCAAGCTGTGTGACTTGAACACAAGATGGCACTGTTGATGTGTGCAGACATCGTCCACGATACACCTCGGATTAGCACGATTGGTTACGCACGGTGCGAAATAAGTTCTACATACATACATAATACGCTGCAGCCACCATGTGAGTGTAAAGTATATATTGTCAATGTGTGATTGATGTGTACTGCGCAAATAATCTTGCCACCCGAGTTCGATTCCGACTCAAAGTCAACATCGGTGACGAATATGGCACTGATCACCCTTCCCCTCTTTGTACTATGTCAGCCTCAATAGGTGCTCGCTAACAGCGCTTGCCCCAAAAGCCTGTTAAGATTATATGGAGGATCTTAATCCATGAAAAAATTGTGGTCACATTGGTTTCCTAAACCACTAAATGATCAACATTGACTTGCAATGTCATGACATAAATGTTTACGAAATAATCATCTAAAGCAAGTCATGACCAATGATTGGGGTTTCATACCTTAAGCCAAACGCATGCAGAGTCATACAAGCTGCAATTATCACCAAAATAGAAAAGGAAAATTATTGCAGCCTTCAGCAAAGCAGATTTTCAAAGGTCACGCCATTGGTGGAAGCAGACTTTAAGGCGCACGTATCCATCCATCAGAGTCCTACGCCGGGACTTACGACCGCTGTTCACATTCCTCCAAAATCAGTCGCTAATCGCAGTGGCCATAAACAAAACGAGTCACCTTTTGCAGCTGCTAAAGCGAAGCAAGTTCGCGCACTTTGACTGACAGCCACACCGCTGCTGTCGCCACAACGTCGGACTAAACTTTGGCTCCAACACTCTACGGCATCCAAAACTTATTAAGCAAATTGTCTGCCGCAGCGGCAGAGGCCTTGGGCCCCCCAGCTACTGCACGCAGCTGCCCTGCGGCTCATTCAATGATTCCTCCTAAATTATCTCGAGTGAAACGAATCGTGAGGAAATCTGGCAACGTTGGCCACAAAACAAAAGAAGCCACATCCACCCGACGGTTGCAAAAGCCTCTTGGGAAACTTGCGCGCGCGCGCGTGTGAGGGGTGGGGGGAGAGATTTGCGCATGGAAAGCGGCAATCTGCTCGGGCGGGCAGCGCGGGAAGGGCAAAGTTCAGGAGAGCGCCGTGACCCCCACGTAGCCCCCACGTGGCGGCGGCCGCGTGGGGGTCACGTGGGGGTCACGGCACGCGCGGGGCCCCGCGGGCTGCCGTGGGAGTTTGGCGCGACGGCGTTTTCCATGCCGCCTCTCGCTCGCGACACCAACATTCAGGTGCGCGAGGGGGAAAAAAAACATCGACTCGGCGGCATCTGTGAAAAAAAGCTGCATAGCTCATCGGATTCCTACGGTCTATGTAAAGATTCTGGATTTCAAAAGAAAAAAATCTGATTCTGACATTGGCTGAAGGCAGCGGCATAGCGATTGTGGGTGTCCCGACACCATCCACGGTTTAGCGACGGTAAGACAATTCCACAATATTGAGAGTGATCTTTGAGTCCGCGTATTTTTTGGTTCCTTCAACAAGGTGACACAGATGCCGGTTTTGCCGACTACGGAGCCTTTGGCATGCACGGTAGCGCACACACAGCAAACTCATCGCTCTACGATGAAGTTGGTGTGGGGTGTTGGCGAACTGAAACGACCCCATCCGCCACCTACCCAGACACCACCGGGCCCCGTTGGCGAGGAGGGCGGCAGCGTCGCTGGCGGTGTCAGGCGAAGTGAAAGGCGCACAACGACAACGCGTGCTGGAAGGGGGAGAGGGTGGTGTTGTTTTTGTGCGTCGATTTGATCGTCCGACGACTAACTTCAAAATTAAACATAGACTGGAAAACACCTTGTAGAACCGCAAGGCTGAATCTCAGATTTATTCTTGCTTGTATTTACACGTTCATTAAAACGAATCGTCGCAATCCTTCAGCACGCTGGCATATCGGGTTGTGTAACCCACCTTAGAATGTCATTATAACTAGACTTTGCATCATTGAATGTGCTCCTGTACGCGACGCCTTTATAATACTCAAAAAGTGGGTGACGACTGAAGCGCGGACTTGGAATTTCCGATGGGAACTGCGTCACAGTGCGGACTGCGAGCGACATTCGGCAGAACGTCCCCTGCTGTGCCGATTGTGCCGCCTGCCAGGCCCAACTTTCATGTGACCTGTCCTAGGTCACGGCGTCTGACAGATAACACGATGCACGCATACAGTACCTATATATATGTGTGTGTGTGGGACCAGACAAAGAGTGATAAAGATCCCCACCGGTTGAAGCAGGAGCGCGTGAACATTGGCAGATTCAACTTCTGAGTAGCTGCCAACCCAGGGGTGAGGATTCGCATTAATCGCGTTCTGCCACGTTCCTGCCATCTGTCCTCACTTTCCATAAACAAACGGGATTCTTCCCAAATGGTTGTACAAGTACAACCGCTCCGCGCCTCCGATTAGCACGGTTGGCTACGTACGGCGCGAAAGAAGTTCAACAAAGATACAAGGACAACAGGGACGCTTCTGTGATGTAATGGTTAGCACACTGAACTTGTAATCCAGAGGTCACTGGTTTGATCTCCTGGCACAGCAGTTGAGATGATGGGGCAAGTCTCTTACCCTCCTCCCCTCTCTCTGTCTACCAATAAGTGCAAATGGGATGGATACAACACAGGCGATCGCCAGGTCGCATGCGGGGGTGGGGGTAACGTGGGGTAACGTGGGGCGACTCCCACTTCTTCCAAGATGTCTGGCCAGCATAGACGATGAAGCCAAACTCGTCTCCAGCAGAGTCTCTTCCACTAGCAGTGGTGCGAATAAGAAAATGCAGGGCTCCACCTCTACCTTCACATCTCCAGTTTGCCGTTTGTCCTTGTGGACACAATCGCCAAAACTCATCGTCATCATCCTGGTGACTGGCTCCATTGTTGGTGACGGAGACATGGGCATCTTGTCACCGAAAATCACACGAGAAAAATAAACCCATTCACCAGCACGTGAATCACACCGAGTATGTTTGGGAATTAGGCATCAATGGACTTCTGCCACCTCCAGATGAATGAGGACCGATGAGTTTGCGACTCGTAAACCTTTGACGATTTTACGGTGCCCGACTGCTGTTAAGGTCAAGTGACGAATGACGTTCTCGCATTCTTGTAAACATCAGCACCATCACATAGAAGATTGGACACGTGGCTCACCGGAGTCCTGTGCGGAGGACGATACCCCGATTTCGGGACGTCTGACTGCCGCGGCTGCGGACATCAAAACGTCAGAATCCGCTCGCGAGGAGCGCAGGTGATGCCTCTCCCCTGCTCCGTGGAAACAAAACAAACCAAGCACCTGCCATTCTGCGAACCTCGCAGCACGGCGCTGTCCAGTAAACAGCAATCGTCGCAGTGTCCCCCTTTGAGTTGGGTCGCCCGGGTGGCGCAGAGGTCAGAGCGCTGCACTCGCCCCGCCCGAGATGCTGGGGTTGGACGCGAGGCTCAGCCACGCGTGATCAACTCGTGGTTCTGCCCTAAATGTGGCCAAATTGAGCGACTGTCGCGCGCACAGACATCACTGTCACGAAGCAGAGCGAGTGAAATAGCGCGGCCCCCAATGAGAGATCCGAATCTATTCGTCCTCATGACAAGACACCAACAGCACAAACTGGATAAATTGTGAAAAGATGACCATCGAATTATCAGCCATGTTCAATCCACTGCTGGATGAAGGTATCCTGGTCAGGAAGGAATACTTATAGAGTGTTTTAAGTTTAGTTCCTGGCAGTTTTCAAGCATATGACTAATGACCAACATTTCCTCAAATCTGTGCAGACCTTTCAGTGTTTTCTCCCCTCGTATGCCAGTTTTGTGTTCTCCGGGTTCTCCGGTTCCCTGTCGTACGAAGCCAAACTCTCATCAGTGGGATTAGCGAATCGTCCCAAATGCAGCATCCTTCTGGAATTTTTTTCTAAACTGAATGAGGCTATTCTGTACGTACAACACGGATAATTATGATTATGAAATTATTATTCATATAATCATTACACAACTGATGCATTTTTGCGTATTACAAGAGATGTAGTGCCACAGTGCGGCGCTGATGTCAGAGGCGGCGAAGGCGGTTTAGGAGGAGAGTACGTGCGGTTGTTGGCGCCACGAGGCCCGAGGGGTGGGGTTGACGGCATTGGCTGCACCACCACCGGCTTGAGACCCACTGATGGGGGAAATATTTTTCCACGAATCTCGTAAGAACTGAACTCAGAGGGCCAAGGCGAGGCACTGAAGACACACAACTACTGCGCAGGAAGCTCCCGGCACTTGAGGGCGAACCAGGGCGAACCAGTGCATACCGTGAATACCGCGGGTACCGTGGCAAACAACGCGCAGACCACGAGACGGACTTCTCTCGACCAGGGGTCGGCAACCTGCGGCTGCGGAGCCGCATGCAGCTCTGGACGGACCGCTTCGTGACGTGATGTACGTGTGTATGTGTATGTATGTGGCTGGGTCATGTTGCCCGCATGCCCAGCCACCGCATGCCTAAACAGCTTTTGTTCGGCCAGATCGAGGGGGCTAAACGGGCGCGGCACGGGCTAGAGAAGAGATGGAGTGATGTGGTACAGGAGGACGTGGAGCTGAGTGGACTTGCCGATGACTGGTACCAGCGGTGTCAAGATCGGCCTCTGTGGAGGAGGCTCGTGAAGGACGCTGCTACTGCTGCTACTGGGCAGTTGGAGGCAGTCGCCCTCCAACAACAACGGAGGGCGGAGGAGCGACGCTCACAACAACGAGCGGAGCGCCTGGTGATTAAAGCACAGCAAGTTGGCACAGTAGGGGGCACAGGTGGTGCATCATCAGCCAGTCGTCTCAGTCAGTCGACCCGTGGCATCTGGGTCTGCCCCGTGACCTCCTGCCAGCGGGCGTTCGACACTTCACGTGGCCTCAAGGTGCACATAGCCTGGCACAAGCGTCGTGGTGACGTACCCGCCACTTAGTGGCGAATGGCGGTTGTTGTTCGTGTGTGTGTGTATTCACACGCATTGTAGAGCTTTGAAATATTGAGTTTTGTACCAAATTCGAAAATAATGGCTCTTCTTGTTATTGTGATTGCCGGCGCCTGCTCGATATGGACAAAAACAATCATCATCACGGCCTTAAAATGTTTTTTGTTGAAATAATCTTAAGAGAGAAAATAATTAATCAGTAAAAAAAACCCAGCAAAAGATTAAAAAGTCGATAAACTTCGTCTTTTGTAAAACCGTGGTTTTTATTGCGAGCCTGTTTTTGCCAGAGAAAAATCTTTGGCTTAATTCCCTTGATTACCCAATATATACAGATGATGTCTCCCAGTCGGACGATGTTCACTTAAATACAAAGTAAAAGGTTTAAGCCTTAGCGAATAAAACCCACAAAAAACCTCCAATTATATTATAAGGTATACAGTTAGTAACACATTCTCTCATCAATGAATTATTGCACTATCAACTTTCTTTAAATTACAAAAAAAAGCAGACACCTCTATTTGGACTTTGGCCAGTATTTACTTAAAATAAGCAATGTAAGTATATAATACAGTATATACTGTGTAATAGTCAATCAGCCACAGGGTGCCCACAATCTATTCCAGTGTTGATTGTAGTTGTATATCTCTTCCTTCAGCTGGTAGTCGTGACCAAACGGAATGGGTGATAAAGGAGCCAACGACGAATTCACAAAATGTAGCTTTGTCTCGGAGCTTTGGGATAAAACAAAAATGAATCGATATTATTTACCGTGATGACATCACGGATGCGCAAGTAAAACAAACTAAAATATGAGTGACGACAGTATTTGATTTACTCCACAAAAAAAGAACAAAACCGAGTCGGTGGCAAGGAGTGCGTCTATGGGTTTGGGACGCGACGCTTCAGCCGGCGGCGTCGGGACGCGAGGAGCTGCTGCAGCGCGGCTCGGAAGCAGCGCACCACCACCACCGCCGTCACCGCCACACCTCCACCACCACCACCGCGTCCGCACTGCCACGTCGTGCACCCCCACGACAAGTCAGGGAGGCCTGCACCTTTTAAAGTGTCGCAAAAGCAAAGTCCGGTAATTCTTGTCACATTTTAGCATTTATTTACGATTAAAAAAACTTTATTCAAAATAAAATTTGTGGGTTTCTCTTCCCCCCCCTGCCAGAAGAGTGAATCGCCGTGAGCCACACGGCGAAGGCGGAACCTGCTTCATGTTGAGAGCGACTGTTTTTGTTGGTCAAGGTTTCTGCGCACAGGCTCAAAGGCCCAAACAGCATTGCTGCAGATCGAATAGATCAGAGTTAATACGGCTCTCGAATTCAGCAAGATTGTACAAACTTTGGTTGAACACGGTAGGCATGAGACGAAACTGTCAATCCGGTAGACAGAGCCCTCGACGTGAGAGGAGGAATCGCGGAGTGAAGGTCACGGGGAACGGTGACCATGGCATCGGTTCCGATACGGAGAGGCACCCAAGACGGTCCAGCGATTGTGGGCTCCCAGCCACGTTTGATGGCACCAATTTGTGCCTCCGGTAAATATGCAAAGGTTAACGAGGGTTACTAAATTCCCTCCGTTTTTGTCAGCGCTACTCATTAAGCAGGTTCAACGACTCAAAGGGTCCAAGGCTCGGAGTAAGTGCTTGTAAGTGTTTCGGGGGATTTTTTGGTAACATTTGAATTAAGTGCCATATGTTTAAAATCCACATTCCTTGCAAAATCACAATTGTTATAAGGCAGGGACAATTTTTTTTAAGTCCACATGATTTTATACCTTTGAGTTTTTTTTGTGAATATATTAAATCAACTTTGCGTTCCGTGTTAAACCCCCGGGTTTGAGTGTTTGCATTAAAATGCGTGTTATATACAGCGCTTTAAATAAAATGGGCCTCTTTTGATTATACCTCTTATTCTGTCACCTGTGGATATGTTAAAGGTCAAGGACAACAGTTCCAACATCAGAAAACCCCACTCCCACGTTTGGTGCTTCCAACGCAAATTTATAAAACCACCCGATCAATATTCTAGTGGTCTTTCGGTAAAGTCACGTGACGTGACGTTACGTGACTTTACCGAAAGACCCAAAGAGTATGAATTCCTGCAGTCACGAAAGCTTTAAGTCAAGCTTTCACCCGATCAACTGCACCACCGAGAGGGCACCACCGAGAGGGCACCTCCGCCAGTGAGACCTTTCACCTGCTGTGAGAGTGAAACACGGGCGCGGTGTTCTCTCTCTCCGCTCACGTTACCAAGGCCTCAATCTCTCAGCAGAGCGCCGAGACGCACACACGCACATAACTGTCCCCGTGTGAGCAGCAGAGCCGCAAGCTGTCCGCCTCGCTCTCAAAACGTGAGCGGCGGTTTTCGGTCGCTTTCAACAGCCGTGGGTTTGTGTGTTTTCTGTTTTTGTTTGTTTCCTGCCAGACTTCAATCTCCCAGGCCACGGGGGCAGACGTCACAGCGGAACCACGCTCTTCCCTGAGTGTGCTGAGCAGGTGTAGATGTTCCTCCTCCTCCTCCTTGTTGAGGCATCGTGGGTTATTCGTGGAGGAACTCAGAGGTATTCATGACGCAAGGTACACAGTGCATTACGTAGTAGCCCTTCAAACGACGCCTGCGTGTTTGTACGCGAGGCGCGCTCGTGCACACACATTCACCTGCGGCACCCGTTCGACCAGTAATGACGCTCTGTGAAAAGCGTTACTTCTTCTGTCGCGGAGATAAGGCAACGAGTATACAAAAATGTAAAAAAAAACATAACATAAGATATTTCAAGGCTAACCGTTTAAAAATAAAATGGTCCAAAACCATACCCGCTCTAAATAATTCACACCCCTTTCCCAAATCATATATTAATGCTGTTTACAAACAACCACCAACCAGAAATGCGGTTTACACATTTAAATCCAAAAAAATGTCCAAAAAAAGTTTTTTTTTACATTTTATATACTTTTGTTCCCTAATGGAATGGTTTGTACACTTCACACCTTTAGTTTAAATTTTAAATAACGAAGTTATATTACAAGACACCCTTGTATCTTCCCGAGGAGTCACTGTGTGTTTAGGGAGCCCAGACAGACTCATTCTGCGCTTCTGGTGGCCCATGGGACAGCCAGCTGTGTGGCCCATGGGACAAACAGCTG
>CM025627.2:11380363-11391031 GCA_014621495.2 Entosphenus tridentatus
GTGGCCCATGGGACAAACAGCTGTGTGGCTCATGGGACAGCCAGCTGTGTGGCCCATGGGACAAACAGCTGTGTGGCCCATGGGACAAACAGCTGTGTGGCCCATGGGACAGCCAGCTGTGTGGCCCATGGGACAGCCAGCTGTGTGGCCCATGGGACAGCCAGCTGAGTGGCCCATGGGACAAACAGCTGAGTGGCCCATGGGGCAAACAGCCGACTGGCCCACTGTGTGGGCAGCTGTGCGACTGACAGGACAGCGAGCTGCATTGCTGGCTGTGTGGCCAGCTTGGTGGCCGACTGGAATAGAAAGGCAACTTCCTGAACCACCCTGAGCCAATCGCGTACATCACGACTGCCCAGTAACAGCACTTCTGGTGTGATCTTTTTAACTGAACAAACTATTCTCCTTATTTTTAACAATCGACAACAACCGCAACAGCGATTATAAATTAACGATGTGGAAACTGCCAATGTACAGGGGGCTTTAGGAATGTAGCCAGTAGTTGTAGCCCAACAGTGCGAGCGAACGATATAACCGCGGGTTGCGACGCACGGATTTAAGGCGCTGTTCACCACCGGTGCTATCGCTGCGGCCTTCTGGTGATGTGGGAATCAAGTCCTGGGTCAGGGGCGATCGTGGTGCTAGGGCACTCAGCAAAGCCATTTCTGGGCGCGTCACTTTGACTACGCACACTGTACGATGGCCAAGTGGCATTACGTACTTATTTTCAAGTTGGATTAAATCATTAAGGAAATAAACCTATTACTATTATTTTAATAGTATCGTTTTTATTATTTTATTTGATAAGGATCTGAGTTGGCACTGATATTTGGTGCACCTCTATTTTAACCTGACTCCCCTTGAGCTACTTGGGGGGGGGGGGGGTAAACATTTTCTGAGTTTGCTTATTTTTAGCAACACCACTAGTCAAGGACTGATAAAGAAAATATATACATTATATCAATCAAACGTAATCTTCATTTTTTAAAGCTATATGCTGCACACAACAGCCGTTTGGGTTGCTTCGTACGCAAGCAAATTACTTTGGGATTCGTGCGTACGAAGACGACAAATATTGTTTGGTGGCAGCAAATCTTCCTGACGTGCCGTCCAGCCGGTGAGCGGAATGGTGACTCGAGTTGGTCCACACAAAGTCCGTCTGAGGACCTCTCTTACACAGAGGCCAAAGGAGGCCCGAGGGAGGAAGGCCTGCACAGTATAAAAGGTGCTCAACAGGTGGACTAAATTCTGGCACTAAAAACTACAGTACTTGATTACCAGGTGATCATCCTCAAGGTCAAAGTCAGGGTTGGTTGAGTCCACGGACTACGCAATCAGGCAGGAGAATGTGGAAGGAAACGCGTGCAACAAATTGCAGCTGGGATGAGCGGATTCATTGATTAAAAAAAATTGTAATCAGCTTCTCTTTTGTGGTCGATTACAGAGGCCCTTTTACAAAGCTCTACCAGCCCCGAAATCCTGCCTTCCAAAGGCACGAATCCCTCTAAAAGCCACGGCCAGCGTGACGCGGTTGATGGCCCTGAGGCCTTCGCCATGCCCTGCCAATCACCTCCCGTCCAGAGGCACACGTGGATACTTTTTTCCCCATGAGCCGAAGTAATTAAGCCAAAATGGGGAGAGTAATCGATTTCTAAAATAATTTGATATCCCAGCTTAACAGAATAAAATAACAACGATAATTATAAGCCTACTGATAGGTAATACACTTCTGTATCAGTTATTATTCTGAAGGGATGTGTGCAACTATTGTGATCACAGAATTTTTTTTTAAATGCAGCTCATTCTACGCTTACCACAGAAGCACCATAACGGTTTCGTGTTTGTCAACTTTTGGAGGGAAAATACGACTTGCATTAACACCTAAGATATGTCCGGATGCAATAAGCCATTTTGTGAAGGGGGATCCAATAAGTGTAAATTGAACATTTTAAGGAGCAGAATTTACAGGATTTTTTGAGTAGTGCTAATTGAGTCAAATGTAACCAATTCGGTCTAACAAACTTATTTAACGTGAAACCAATCCCATAGGCGTTAGGCATTTTGGCATGCTATTTTCAAATATCCATTACCATTTAGCTCGCACTGCATCCTCACCTGCAGCATCAGCAACTCCTAAGCGATATCACAACACAAAAACAGTGGTGAACGACGTCACATTGACGTCAAGAACAGTAGCAATCAAATCAGTATATATTATTTTCTTTTACAAATGGAAAATGCATTCCTAAAATAAAGAATAATCAACTTTTGTTTTGGTCGACGTACCTTCATGGTCAACAATTGCCAATGGCAATTGTGCAACGCAACGGGCGCGGACGGATTGTGCTTTTTGAGATTGTCAGCACGCGCGCACCCGAGTTGGTCACTCGCTTTGCCCTAAAAACGAGCTACGACGCCTGTGCACCACCACAGGCAAGAGCACGGACAGTCCCGACAACAGCCTCTCAGGCCAACGATATGAAAGTACCAAACAACGATTAAAACGTAAAAAACCCACCAGAGACATTGCGCTGATCTAAGTAATCTGCAACAACATAAAACAGTTACCTGAATTTTACAATCGACCAGGATACATTTTTTTCATTCCAGTAAAAAGGAAACTTCTTGCCTCAAATTCTCCTTGCCAATAGGCCTGCACGGTTCATCTACTGGCCACCTCATCTTGCCAGTCCCGAACAAACTCCTTCACCAAAAGAGAAAGACGACAACAACACCGACGACCTCCTCCTCCCTCCTCCTCCTCCTCCTCACGCCGTCTTGGTCGCCGTCAGTCGAGCGAGCGCGAGTGCTCCCCACGCACGATGTGCGACGAGAACTCGTAGCGGTCGCGGCTCAGGTGTCCGCACACGTTGCACTCGAGCGGCTCGCGGTAGCCGTGGCAGCCCATGTGGATGGTGTACATGACGTGGTCGAGGAACAGCACCTCGCAGTGCGTGCAGCGGTAGCTGCGCACCGCCGTGCCGTCCGGGCGGAACACGTGGAACCCGTCGCGGTCGCGCCGCCGCTGGGGCCTGCGCTGCTGCTTGGTCCCCTCCTCCTCGTCCTTCATCTCCTGCATGCCGTTCCGGTCGCCTGCCAGGCTGCCGTCCTCGTCCGTCGACTCCTGCCCGCTGTTGTTGTTGTTGTTGTTGTTGAAGGCCCCGCCGCTGTTGTTGTTGTTTTCGCCGTTGTCGGGCGAGGAAGCGGCTGCGGCGGCTGCGGCCGCCGCCGCCGCGTGGCTCGAAGATTTTGTCGGGAAGCACAGCCCCTCGGCGATGCCGCCGTGTGCGTCGACAGCGCCGCCGCGGTTGATCGGAGTGTTGGACCGTGGAGGGAGCGGCAACGGCAGGCCGTACGACTGGCACACCATGCCGGCGTAGGGGCCGTGCGAGAGGTCGCCCGCCAGTCCGCTCGTGGCCAGGTAGGACATGATCAGCGGCGGCACCAGCTCCTGTTCCTTGGGGAACGGCTGCGGGGCAGGGATGCGCACGTCGGGGCCGCCGCTCGACCGCCAGTGCTTTTCGACTGCGGGACGGGGGGACGACACGCGGGACGGGGGACGACACGCGGGACGGGGGGGCGACACGGCGTCAGGCGCGACGTCAAAGCGCCGCCGCCCGCTGTCGTTGTAGCTCTCGCTCACTTTGAGCGGCGAACCGATGTTTTATAAAAGCATCGCCATCGGCCACAATCCATCCGCCCTTTGGCTTCCACTCTCATCGTTAGTTTCGACCACAAGCCATCATCCCATCTAGCGATGTGATCTGCCCAACGCCACGTAACTTGCGAACGGTAATTATTCTACAATTCATGTTCCCCTCTGTCACTTGGTGTAGTTACAAGCACGCAGCTCTCCACGCTTGCTTGCGCACTCTTCAGATTTGTCTTTGGCACCGTCCATATTTTCATCCATGTATCACAGGTTTTATAAAACGCTGAGAATATTTTCCTAATTGTCATAAACTGAACACCGCCTTGCCATGAAAAAGAAAAAAAAATACGCTAACATTAGGGCAACGGAGATTGTATATTTGTTTTGTCAGCAATAAGTCTGCATTTTTTCTGACGGTGATAGCGGCAAGAGTTTGCACAACGCGTTTCTCCGATGCTAACAACGCAGCCCCCGGAATTATATTTGTATTAAGTAATGCTAAAATAATGAGCGCCACGGTAGTGATGATGTAAATTGTACTATTTAAACTAAATTAATCTAAGCAAAACAAATTAAAATACAAATATTAGGCCACGAATTATAATGCTTCTCTCTCCATGGTAATAAAGTAACGTGATGATGTTTTTGTCCTCTTGCTCTTTTAATTATATATTGCACATCTGTTTGTGGCACAGACTGGCGTAATCTGTGTGCAGACGGTGGGAATGGCAGCTTTGGGAGCGCCGTTAGGGATCAGGGTCCCCGGCAATTTCTACATTTAAATGGATATAATGACACCTTAGGCCGAAATGATGACTACGTTCCGAGGGCAGCTTTATACACTCCAGACATTACGCAAGTGCCAAAAAAACGCACTTACAAATTCCAAAGTAACGGAATTTGCTCTGCCTTCCATGCACGAGCGGTGCGATCCAAATGGAAGCACGCATTAGAGGCCATGCCGTGGTGTCAAACGGCACGCGAACGGCGCTGATTTGGCCGTTAACCCATCCGCCCAAGGAACGGCAACAATGCTCGTTTGGAAAAACCGCGCCATCAAAATGCGAGATGAAGGACGTCTGATGGCCAACGGCAGGAAACGGCGACCGCACGGGTAATGGGGGCTCGGCGGGGGCGGGGAGGTCACCGGGAGGTCACGGTGGCACCTCGCACGTGACGCCTCGTGTTAGACGGGGCCTGGTGTCGCGCGCTCTCCGCGTCCCCCACTATATCCATCGCGTGCCACGGCCCAATGCGCATCTTGCTCTACGGTCAAAACACCTCCACGTCACCAACCAGCACTGACCAGCATGGTCAAGAATCTTATATGCTGCTTAATATCTTTATTTATCCATAAATGTCTGAATCAGCACATCCGGGTATGATGAGAGATCACCCACAAATAGAAGGGGACAACCCGAAAAGATTTCCCCTTTACTACATCCCAGGTCACATCACGCCACGCCACACCACCCCGCTGAGCGTCACACTGTACCACGCCACGCCACGCCACGCCACGCTGCCGAGCGCCACGCTCTTCCGCCGCTCACCGATGAATTTCTGCGGCGTGAAGCTCTTGCGCTTGCCCAGGTTGGAGGCGGGAGTGCGGTCTGCAGGCGCAGCGCCGCCACGCTCCGGCTCCTGCTCCGACTCGGCTCCGCGGCCGCGTCCTTCTTGCGCGGGGCGGCTCTCGGCGTCTGGGAAAGGCCCCCGGCGTGAGAGCGACACACAGAATCCACTCGTCAGCCACGACGCGATGCCAAGGGGGACGGCCACCGTGGCCCACCGGGGATGACGCCACGTCAGAGGCGCCGCCGCCACTGCCGAGGCGGCCTGGGTTCGACCCCGGGGGTTTTAAATGCGCGAGATCCAACAACCGCATTCCCAAAAGGTGTCAAGCCAACGGCGCGGTGGGCATTTGTGCTGCTTGTGGCCACATTCGTGAACCACATCGGGAACACCCACCCACTCTTATTTCAGGCGTTTCTTCAAGCTGAATTTTATTATAATTTGCTGCCCTTTGCCAATCCGGCTGACACAGAGAGAGAAATTAAAACACGTCGCGAGGCTGGGTTGGTGATACCTGCGCCAGTGAGGCAAAGGATTCCCGTGGAACTGTTGTGTTTCTATTGCTGCCAATCAACGCGACACGTCCGGGACACATTAACACAATCATCTTTCTATTCATAGAGCACCTTTCATCAAGAGTCCCAAAGTGCTGCACAAGACAAGCAGACACTCAGCACGAGAAAAACGCATGAAACTAAATCTATGATATGCTAATGTAATAAAAACTAACTAACAGACATTTGCTAAATTACCTAAAAATTGAAAAGACTTTTGGTTAAACCATACACGTATGATACGTACCAATTACTCACAAATACTTTTTTTAAACTGCAAGAGAAAACGGTTATGAAAATAAAATAATGGAAGAATAATCCTCAAGCGACCACAGATTACAGGTGAGGAATCCTGATTGACAATCACCCGGTACGTGTCCCTCTGCACTGTTCCGTGTGAGCCGCACACAAGCCACCGACCGTCAGGCATTTATTCATTTGCTCATTCGTTGAATTCCCCCAGGAAGGCCTCGCCGAGTCTCAAGATCGTGCTATGAGGCTCCTGCTCTCACACGTTTGACCGACTCCTGTTTGCTGGACCGTTGTGCCCATGAGAGGAAACCCATGCGATGCGAGGGGACAGCACCCACAGGCCGCAAGCAGCGATTCATGAACAGACTCGCCGCGCCGCTGTCCCCTGGCTACCTTCACAGCCCGGCAGCGGTTTCTGGGAGTGTTACAAATCTCTGCGCCAGGCTGGCGCCGTACGGCACGTGCGTCGACGCGCCGCGCGCTACAGGAGCCAGCGCGTGTGCGGCGAGTCTCTGCTCCACGCGAATTCCCTCGCCCATCGGGAGACCTTGAAGGGGGCCGTGGAACGTGGATTTGTTTGACGACCGTGACTCAAACAGGCGGCGTCATTCTACACAACGGCCGTGGGTTTTGTTGAGCTCACCCGGTCAACACCACGGATGCACAACACAGAGAACGTCCGCAACACGACAACCGTGAGACGTAGAGACCTCCGCCACCGTTCTTGTCGTTGCCTTTGTATTTTATTTTGTCTGCGGTGTGCGGTGTGGGGTGCAGAGTTTGGTTTTATTTATTTGGTCGGAGAAAGAATAGTGCCGCATTCCATTTAGGGTTCACCTAATGAGAGCTATTCATAGGCGCTGTCAGTGTCGCTCTGTCTCGTGGCCTTTGTCAACGTCAGGCTGTCGTGCCCGGGCTTGTCCATTGTACAACGCGTCGGCGGCGACTCTCCAGGCCCACAGCTCCCAGCCCCCTGCGAAGGGCGCGCGGCGGACGGCTGCGGGTGTTTCACTTCGCCGCAAAGTCACGCGTCGCGGTGTTGTTTGCGGTCGCACGTCACTCGTCTCGTGACGCCCATGAATTGCGCGCCGTGTAAAATTAAGGTGCGCGGTGACCGGGTGACTATCGATTGGGCGGTCGCTAAGTTGACCGACTGATTGATTACGCCCGTGTCTCATCGCAAAGCCCGCAAGCGGACGAGCGGCGGCTTGAATGATGGCACCCGGCCGAGGTCCGTGGTTTGGCGCTATCGCCGCTGCTGCCAAAATGAGGTTGGACGGCGACACAAGTGTTTACATGGACCTGGTCGCATTTGTAGTGCCCAGGGGCAACGTGAAGCTGCCGGTATGGTCATGACGTGTCTCCGCGCGACCGTTGCTAATCAAACTTTTGAACAAATAGAAACTGTATTCTCCAGATCATAAGAGGCTCCGGAAAATAAAATGTACCCCAAACTTGCGCCCGGTTTCAAACAAAGTTATATAAATGTGGTCACACGCACACACACACACACAAGCACCTACCGGGTCATAAGACGCACCCACAACTTGTGCTTTAAAATTCAAGGGAACAAAGTGCGTCACACAATCCAGAGAACAAAATTGGCACGTCGTTAAACGCTTTGACACCACGTGACAATTTAATATGTTTGGCTGTGTCTTGTGGTGGAGGGTTCTAATGGCAGAGATTTGGTCTCAGATCATTACGGGGCCTGACCCAAAAGTCCCATCATGAATCACGGTGGCACCGATGATCCACATCGAGAGAGCGGTGTCATGGGGAAAAGTTAATAGCCCACATTTTCTGCATTATAACACTCACTGTGTTCAACAGGGTATTTAAAGTAGAAGTTGAGGGTGCGTCTTATGATCCGATAGGTGCTTGTGGGTGCGTGTGTGGCCAGATTTGTAAAACTTTGTTGACACCGGGCACAAGTTTGGGTTGTCCTCTAACTTTGCAGAGTCATACAATCCAGAGAACAGGGCTTGTGTTTTAAAGGCTGTGCCGTATCCCCTGGGCTTTGCCTGCTGCCAATGCCCACGTGGGGTGCTGCACCTGTATTACCCTTGGCTGCCGAGATAATCCATCTGTTGGGTGGCTGCTGGTGATTGGACAAGAGTTCAATCGACGGCCCGCAGCGGCCTTACTTCTTGGAAATTCAGGGTCACCCTGCAGGAACTTTGAAGTCGTTTTTTTTACACCGAGGTGATGGGATCGCCTGGGGGGAGCGGCTACGCGCGTGGGAATGTGGCCACGTGTGTGTTACCAAAAACTCAACCGGCTCTGGCAGACTGAGCCGGAAAACATCGTGTCGCCGCCACCGCCACCAGAGCATCGGCTTACCAGGAGAACCAGGTATAAGGGTGTACGTGCGTGTGTGAAGATGCGTCAAATTAATATCAGTGCTTTAATAGCTCTCCGCTGTGTGGTCAGGTTGCACCACGTGTTTTCGTTCGGAACAATGTCCGACGTTTAGCTTCACTTTGCCGGGGACTTTCATGATAACAAACAGATGCCAGCTGCCAGGCACTGTCGTGATGTCACAATGTCCCTGTGCCAGGCTAGGTGTACTTTGAGTTGACATAGCGTGGCTAAAGCTCACTGATAGGATGTCTCAGGACAGACAAAAGTGTTGTGAGTCAACAGACCCGGGTGAATTATTTCCTTCCCATTCTGCCAGACAAAGATCAAACACCCCCCTCGAAAGCCATTCAGACTTGGGGCACGAGCTGCGAGCACCCGTTTAAGGCCGGCATGTGCGTGAAACCTGCGACTCCACCGCCACTGATATTCACACATTGCACTCACTCCTCGTTTAAGGCTCAGTCAACCTAAAAGATGCCCTAGGCAAGTTTTGACGCCACTCGCCACCGACTTTAGCCGAGGCCAGGACCTGAAATCAAGTGAAGGTTCTTGTTTTTTTAAAACAAGGTGAGAAATCAAGAAACCCGAATGGGTCTAATTTGGAGAATGACCCGATGCTCCTCAACTCAACCGGAAACACAGCTACTGGGGCTACTGGGGCTCCGCAGTGCGACGTGCGGACCCACGCTATTGCTTACCCTGTCGTGAGCACAACACACGAAGACGCGCGCACAGACGGCAAAAAAAAACCTCCTGTGCCTTAAGGAAGCATGCGCAGAATGCATTTCGTCATTAATCTGGGCTGACATCTCTGAATTCCTGACAAGCATAAAAACTCCCCCCCCTCCCACCCCCGCCCTTTCGCACACCACCACCGTGGACACGTGACCCTGTGAGCGTCACGGCGAGCGAGATTCTGGCATCCCAACTTTGGGCTCCAGCGTCGCGAGCTCTGCAAGTGACGCGGTCACAGCGAATTCAGTGATTATAAAACCATCAGAAACAGGACGGCAGACGTGAAAAAGCACAAAACACGTGCTGGCTGGAAACAAATATGGTCACACGTTCAGCTCGTTTTTCAGCAGGTGGTTCCGAGACAAGGCTGATAGCATTGGACATGCAGTGTGGTGGTCACATGGTATGCATGCCCGGCATCATGCGAGTTGTGCCTTCCTGCTGTGTTTGAGCGCAGCACCTTTGCGTGTTGCCGTTTCTAACCATCTGGTCCAGCAGGGCGTTGACGTGGCCCGGCGGTAGCGCCTTCACCGCTTGCTACGGAGGTTCACGGTTCGAATCCAGCAGCCGCCCTGGTTAATTGTGCGGTGGGTGTATTAAGCGTAAAGTGACGTGCGCCGTCTGCTTCACAGTGGACGTTAAAGATCTCCTGACGTCTTTCGGAACGAGTAGAAGGCCATTGTGTGCCGGCGTCACGGTCCAAATTTGCCAAATGAGAAAAGTTACACCGGGATTACACGTAGCAGCATCGTCGCTTTCGACTGTAACTATCGCAAACAATGTCTGTGAAAAGTAGCGCCTTCATGATAGCCTTGCACTGTAACAATGGCGTGATAATTACCAAATGAACTAAATCATTCATTGTTATTATTGTTGCGCTGAAACTGCCCAGGGCCGATCCCTGTCTGGTGGAGACCGTGTCCAAAGTGGCACTCACGAGGCCCAGGTGCCTCTGCTCATGGCCCCATCGGCCACTGTGAGTCACGGCAACGAACACAGCCGCTGTCAAGGTGCTTTTGTGAATATCGTCTCACAGTGACCCGATTCTATCAATGAATGGCCAAGGTCAAGAGGTCATCACACCCAATGCTGCAGATGCCACCAGAGCCAGAGCGATAGCTTCCGTCTGCTAGATCACGCAGTTGTTACAGCCAACCTCGAAGACTTGTCCTTCAGGGGCATGACCACTACCATCTGGCTTTGGCACTGCGGTGGCGAGATGTTAACTACCTCGCCTGGTATACAGAAGTTCGTGGGTTCGATGCCGACTCTGACGCCTGCTGTATATGTGGAGTTTGCGTGTCTCTCTCCCCGTGGTTACGTGGATTTTTACCGAGTCCTTGGGTTTTTCCCTCCACATTTAGAATCAACAACACGCGTTTAGAGTAAATTTCCACTTCGTTGAGCATTCATTTGTGGCCAGGTCGCTTCTGAAAAACAGCTTTATAGCTCAGTGGGCCTTACCTGGTAAAGTAGAAAAGTATATTCTTGGTTCTTTCGGTAAAGTCACGTAGATAGAAAATATATATATAACAATAAAAA
>CM025627.2:11405935-11418455 GCA_014621495.2 Entosphenus tridentatus
TGAGAGATTAGCATGTTAATGTGAGAGATTAGCATGTTAATGGGAGATCGCCGAGCAGCAACGTTGAGCTCAGCAAGCGAGGAGGCTGTGTTAGTGTAAGAAATAAAATTAAAATCAATAAAAATAATAATAGAAATAAAACAAAATAATACAAATCACGACGTTTCGGAGGCAATACAAGTCTCCATGATCAGGTGGGACCGTCACAGCTAGATTTACTGTATCAAGTGAGTTGCCTCCGAAACGTCGTGATTTATTATTTTATTTCTATTATTACTTTTATTAATTTATTAATTTAAATTTTATTTTTCACCTATGTGACTTTACCGAAAAAACCTAAGAGTATGAATCCTTGCAGTCACGAAAGCTTCAAATCTAGAATTAGTGTAAGAAATTTAACCTGTTCATGTAAAATCAGAGAGCCGAAAATAACAACATGGGAAGGTGGTTGGATGGGAACATCACAGCCAGTTATGACTTAAACTGTTTGATAACGTCCTTCCAATGATTGCTCAGTTTATACCCATCTCTATTGAAATTGTCTCTGTGTCTGTATATATGGATGGCTTCATTTATAGATCTTTGTTGATAGCCAGTGGGTTTGCAAAGTACCTTCGTCTTAGAGAAATCAATTTCGCGCGAGCCCACCGCATTAAAACAATGATCAGCCACGGCTGAGGTATTGGTCCTACCGTGTTTCAGATCTGCCTTATGTTCACGAACACGGTCTGAGACATGTCGCTTAGTTTCCCCAATGTAACTACTGCCACAGCCACAGCTTAGTTTGTAGACGCCGGGGTATTGCATGTCAGGGATCACATCCTTCACAGATGGGATCAGATCACGAATTTTTGGTACTGTGTTAAATAGAACCAGGATCTTGTGTTTGCTCACGACTTTGGAAATCTTTTTGGTGACCCCTGCTATGTATGGCAAGGTGATGGTTTTGCTTGGGTTCTCAGATGGTTCTTTCCCAACGGTTGGGGTGATAGCTTTATGGATTGTGTGGTCTGAATATCCATTCGTCTTGAGACCTTGGTGTACGTGTTTCAGTTCACTGGCTTGGTGATGATGGTCGGAAATACATCGAGCTCAGCCGACAAGGGCAAGCCACAGTCATCATGGACAAAACCACTTCCTGTGGCGTAGTGCATGAAATATACCCCATGAGATGGAGAGAGAAACTCGTGGTTTTGGGTGCAGTCCTTTGTGTGGAGCCAGGAACCACCACATCGTGGTCAGACCGGTGTGGGAACAGGTTTTGAGGAGAACACGCCAACTAGGGGTAGGGAATCTCAGGGGATCCATAGACGGACCTCCCACTGATTGGCCCAGGGACGAAACAATAGACTGAGCAGCACTATAAAAGGGGTGCCCGAATCGGCAGTGGGGCCTCAAGGCAGAAGCAGCAGCAGCAGCAGTGGTGGTGTTGGCAGCGGCGGCGGCAGGAGTGGCTGGGCGAGCTCCCACCCTCAAGCAGCGGCACGAGTGAGGACCAGGGGATCTTCACTGTAAGTAGCAGTTAAGGGCTGTCTCCAACTCTATAGAATAGATATTTAATAGGAAAACGTTCGGTGACATTATTGTTATGTTTCCAGTGGTCGACCTGGGGACTGAACCAGGGCCGGTGGGACGTCTGCGACCACAAGAGCATGCCAGGAGCGGGGAAGCAAGCTGGCTGCAGCCTGGCACTGGAAAAGAGTGAAGTCTGTGGCCATCTGGTTACAGGGGTGGCTGCTTGGCTGCCCACGGACATCTCCCACTGTCCGAAGAGAGGTTAGCAGGCGAGGGGTGGAAACCCTGGAGGAGGAACATGGGCAACTCTGTGAAGCAGAGTTGCGTAGGGGAGGTGGATGACCTCCCCCCCCCCCCCCAAAAGCTTCTGTGTGAGTCTCGGGAAAGTGGTAGGGACATTAGGTGTGATTGGATGTGTGTGGGTGATCTTGTGTTGATTCTTATTCGTTTGATGTTCTTTGTGGTAGCCTGCTCCCAGGCTATAACTCCTCTGCTTGGGGTGGTTGGTGTCAGCTCGGGTATAAATAAAAGATGTCATCCCTAACAGCCAGGTCTCTGAGTGGTCTAACACCAGCTCGACGCGATACGCCCCAACCGTCAGCCCTCCGTGGATTGGCAACGTGACACATACAATAACAAAATTCAGGACCCACTGAATGATGGTAGCTATACAAAAACTAAAAGAGATCACACCAACAGCCTCGTTACAAAAAACAACTATCATCACCGAATCGACATCTTTAATCGAACGAACCAAGCGGTTTAGTTTAAAAACCTCTGCTGTGAGACCACCCAGATTTTATGGAATTTTGATAAGCGATACAGAAAGTGGTACACTCCTTCGTGCTATCGTCTCCACCATTGACTCGCCCACCTACAAACTGGCCCAGTTTCTGTCTGAGATCTTGCAACCATTCACTGGTAAGATCACCTCAGCTGTACTTAACTCGGCTCAGTTGGTATCTTTAATGAAGGATATCTCACTATCTCCAGGTGATTTGCTCGTTAGTTTCGATGTAGTCTCTTTGTTTACCAAACTTCCTGTGCCTGACACCATTGCAATCATTGAAAAATTGGTCCAACAAGGACTGAATGCTGATGTACCGGTCCTGTTGAGACGCTGCCTCACCACCACTTACTTCACCTGGAATGGAACTTTCTACAAAAAGTTGAAGGTAACCCAATGGGCTCTCCCTAATCTGCAGTTGTAGCCAATGTTTTCATGTAAAAATTTGAGACAGATGCCATCCAGGCATCCACTCTACGTCCGTCCTTGTGGAAGAGGTACGTAGATGACACGTTCGTCATCTGCCCACATAAATGACCAGCTCTGAACCAATTCCTCACAGACATTAATTCCATACACCCAGCCATCAAATTCACCATGGAGGTGGAAAAGGATGGCAAGCTACCATTGTTGGATGTTTTAATTTAAAGAAGACCAGATGGCTCAATGGGATGCTGTCTACAAGAGACCCACTCATAGATGCATATCTAGAACCTGACTCCCACCACCATCCTTCCCAGTAGAATGCCCTTATCAAAACTTTACACCATAGAGCTCGATGCATTTCCGACCATCACCAAGCCAGTGAACTGGAACACGTACACCAAGCTCTCAAGACGAATGGATATTCAGACCACACAATCCGTAAAGCTATCACCCCAACCGTTGGAAAAGAACCATCTGAGGACCCAATAAAAACCATCACCTTGCCATACATAGCAGGGGTCACCAAAAGATTTCCAAAATCATGAACAAATGCAAGATCCAGGTTCGATTTAACACCGTACATAAAATTCGTGATCTGATCCCATCTGTGAAGGATGTGATCCCTGACCTGCAATACGCCGGCGTCTACAAACTAAGCTGTGTCTGCGACAGGAGTTACATTAGGGAAACTAAGTGACATGTCTCAGACCGTGTTCGTGAAAATAAGGCAGATCTGAAACACGGTAGGACCAATACCTCAGCTGTGGCTGATCATTGTTTTTATGCGGTGGGCTCACACGAAATTGATTTTTCGAAGACGAAGGTACTTTGCAAACCCACTGGCTATCAACAAAGATTCGTTCATGAAGCCATCCATATATACAGACGCAATTTCAATCGAGAAGATGGGGATAAACTGAGCAATCATTGGAAGGACGTTATCAACCAGTTTAAGTCATAACTGGCTGTGATGTTCCCATCCTACCACCTTCCGATGTTAGTTGTTATTTTTCGGCTCTCTGATTTTACATTAACAGGTTAAATTTCTCACACTAACACAGCCTCCTCACTTGCTGAGCTCCAGATTGCTGCTCTGCGATCTCCCATTAACATGCTAATCTCTCACATTAACATGCTAATCTCTCACATTAACATAGCCACCTCAGGGCGCTGGCTGTGGAGGCCGCTCAACGAATTTACATGAACATGCTCATTGTTTACTTGGCAGCCCTTTGATTGGTGGAAAACCCACCACCGTCACGGTCGCTGCCCACCACTTACATCAACATTGGCTGTTTCACACCTTTATTAACAGTTTGCCTTTAGAAGCTAACCCCCTTTTCCTGATGACGACCGCTTGTGTTGCGATCGAAACGTCGTAGTTTTCTGTTATTTTCTTTGAACCTATATACGTGACTTTACCGAAAGACCCAAAGAATATTAATTCCTGCAGTCACGAAAGCTTTAAGTCAAGTATGTTATTGTTTATGATTGATTAGAATCAGCAGAGAACAAAATGAAATTAAATAAAAAGCAATTCACCCTGATAAGAGGCATCACTGGGTGGCTAAAAAAGCCCCTGAGCTCATGATCGCTCAAAAAACTCTTCCCTTGATGCGTCAGCAAACACTAAAAATAGATTTGAAAATAAATTCTTCATGAGGTCATTGTTTTATTATTAATAAACACGAAAGGCCTATTTTAAAAAATCCATGCGGGTTCGATTAAAAATACCAAACACCTATCTTCTCCCTCCCCTCGCACAAACGATGTTTGTGTTTGTTTGGAATGCGTCACCACCAAACACTCGTGACACGTTCGACACGTTGGGAACCACTGCAGCCACGGTTGCGGCGGCAGGGCCCGGGCTGCCTGGCAGCGCTGCGTGCGCCAGAGTTCCGTCCCCCCCCCCGCCCCAAGTTCCACGGGATCGGTGCCTGACTCACAAAGGCCCGGGGGCAAATTTGGTGCAATTCGACCAACCGGCTCGTTTGACAGCCACTCCTCCTCCTCCCTCCAACCCCCAATCCCCCCCCCACCCTACAGAGCTCCGAGACACAAACTGTACCTGTCATGCGCCTGCACTGGATTGGTGTCCAACTCGTTTGCTCGGTGCCTACGCTGAAATACAATTTACCAAATCTGCTCGAAAATACTGAGATCGGAGACACTCCACTGTTTTAGATGCACGGCAGGCTGCGTTGTGTGCACGTGGCTGGCTCGGGGACCGTACGCGACGTCGGTTCTGCTAACATCTATACAAACAAAATGGCAACCTTGCACGTGTTGGTTGCTGGAGCGCAAGCTTCTCTTAAGCGTGGGAAAATTAACTACTGTGCTGTACTTTGAAAGTACTGCGCGCTAATGTACACGATGTTGAGAACGCGTCGCTGCGTTGAACGTGGTCAGATTTGGAAACATCTGTAAAAACTAACACGGGGGCACCGTGCGCAAGCACTTGCACTGGGTGAGGGTGGTTAATTGGTCAACAACGTTGCACTGTAATAGTTGCAAATGAAACGTTGTTTCTGTACATTCGTACATTATTATTTTGCCAGGGAAATGTATTACTTTCATCTCCCACAGATGGAGCGCTGACACGTGCAGAGGCAGCCTCCTGCCTGCAGGTTTTTGTCCGCTCAGAGCTGATGACACCTCTGGCAAGAGGAGGGAACATCTGTGGAAGTGGCCAGCTGGCTCAGAGGTCACCTGGGATCAAGCTGCGTTCGGTTAAATCACAGGTGGCCCAACGCGTGTGCGAGTTGGCGCTCTCCGCCCGAGTCAACCCGGTCACCAATGATTAAAGATAATAATAATAATAATACAAAACTCATCGCACAAAATTTGGTTTTGTAATTAATTTGGCTAAAGAGAGAATATATTGGTTATGTCGTCAGGCAACAAACGTTACTCTCATATGGCAGAGCGGGTGGCACAGTGCTGCCCCCTACTGTGTGTGGATCAGAGGTCACTGGAAGGGATCTCAAAAGTAGCTCTATCACATCTACTTCCGTGGCCCGTTCTTTAACACGCAGGGTCGCCGCTGCTTTGCAAGAGTTCAAAACATCTGTTTCCCCTCATAACGTGATGCAGAACGTACCGTCGGGGATGCAGTTAAATTGCAATTTCGAAAAATAAATAAGACATAAAATGCGTAACCTTCTGCCATCCTTCAGCAACGTCTTATGTTCCTGCCAATATCGCACATGATCATTTCTTTTCACTCGAGCTGTGTTTTTCACCACCTTGTGTATGCGCCCTCTCCCTGTGTTTCCCCTCCCCCGAGCACGGCCTCACAAAGCCAAGCGATGAGTTCGCTCCCAGGGCAAGGTGCGGCCAGCACGCCCACCACAGGCCGCCCCCCCACTGGTCCGGCTCTCAGTCCGGCACTGCTTACCCAGTCCAGCCACTTCTCAAAAGTCAGCGCATAGCATCCAAAATTAAACACGAGCGAGCCAAGATAGGCCTGAAAAAATACCCCTCCCAAAAAAAATATTCTCACTGCGTAGGTGTTTGTGGCTGTGTTGCACAGCTCTCCGATGCGTTTTCAGAGCACTGCGAATTGTTCCTGGTGGAGTCTGGCGTTTCGCACCATGTAACTGGCAGCTTCTGCAGGAACTGGATTCAGCACGCAGAGCGAAATGTCATAAATTACACCGAACTACGCGGTACAACCTATTAGAACGTCATCATTCTCAACCACGGTCAATCCACTGCTGGATGAAGGCCTGGCCAAACTGTCACTATCCTGTGATGTAATAATCCACCAAGCATCTGCTTCACAATTGATTTTTGAACGAGGCCACGTAATTATCTGACCAAATTTGTGTCGTTCAAACCCTTCACCACCGCCAAATAATACGAATTGCCGCATGTGCAAGCGTTTAACACGGCAACTATTATTCTTTCGGCTCACCATTAAGTTATTGAACAAGTTTCAAAACGAAATCTACCACTTAGATGCACAAAGCACCTGAACATTAACTGATTTAAATGCTCTATCTGTTCGATATGGCACCATTTTTTCCCCCCCACTAAAGCCGTATGGCGGTCGACGGCACGAAACGCACTCTGGCACCAGCGCCAGAACGCGCTCCGAATCGAGCACAATCCCTCGTTGCCGTGAAGACAAAACAGCGGCGAGGAATTGGCCTGGAATGTCGACATCAAGACGAAAAACGCTCGCACAGCGGCGCTGACCTTGGGACGCGAATCCGGGAGTGGGAACGGCTCCCCTACGAATCGCAGCCTCCGCACGGCCTTGCCTATCACGCGCCGGGCCCGGCGGCCTCACCTCGCCTCCGTCTCGCTCTGTTAATGGCTCTCTAACCCTTTTGGCAAAATCTCCGCGTTCGTTTGCAGGAAGATGCCCTCCTTCTCCTCTGACTGGCGCACGGCTCGGCAAACGGCAACGCAAACGTCTGGGCCTCGGGTGAGGCCGAGTTAACCGAAGCGAGGGCAGGTGACCCGATGGTCCCCCTTCTCCTCCGACTGCCGAAGCCGGACACCTGGTCCGCCTAGACGCTCGGCCGTGCCCTGCGGTGGCGGTGCCGTCCGTGGAAGTGCACGGCTCTTGCCCGTGCCGCCCTTTGGGCCAGGACGTGACGTGAGTCACGACCACCTTTGCCTCCGTAGCACGATGCCATCCCGTTGACCCCCCTCTATGCGCTTCTCCCACCAAGGGTTCGTCTGCGTCGTCATCATCATCGCCATCTGCCTGGTCTGTTGGCTTTCCAGATCAATATGGCCAAGCAACATTTGTTTAACCAAGAAAACTCTGGACAGATTTGAACTTTCTGGGTCCCGTCAGCAGAACGAGCCTTGTTACACAATGCTGCTGGATTATAGACGTTATTGGAGAGAGCACTCCACATACAAGATGGGTCCCCGTTATAAAAAAAGAGCAAGTTTGTGTACAAATACATTGAGCATCGGAGTGCAAGAAGCAGACTTAGTGGTCGCCTCTATTAGAGTCGGCAGCGGTTGTTCAGCGAACATTCACCGAGCCTCAATTAGCTGAAAATCCATGGCAGGGAGGTCGGGCCAATTTATTTTTGAGAAATTTTCAGCGTGGGAGGGCACCAAAGGGCTTGGAAGAAACCCAAATATGTGCGAAGAGAAAAAAATCGAAACTTCACACAGCCGGGTCAGAAATCTACTTGCTGTACTGCCCCGTAGCATATGGGGGCCGTATCTCCGAGCGAGCCAGCAACCCTCGCCGCCCGCCGGGCCGGCCGGCCGGCCGGGTGCAGGTGCAGTGCGCTCAGCTCAGCCAATGCACCTGTCGCTTCGTGATCGTCGCCGCACGTTTGGCGTGCGATGGAGAACCATCGAACAAACACGGTCACTGCATCATCACGCGGTGCTTTCAGATGCGCTTCTGCGGTCGTCTTGAATGCTTTTCCTTCTGATATTAGGAAGCCACTGGAGTTATGCACTTAAATCATCTCCATTCAAAACTAATTTCTTGAGAAATTAGTCTTTAGAAATGAGTTGTGTGTTTAGTTTGTTGCCCGTTGCCCGCACCTCCGATTAGCACAGTTTCACAAAGCACGGCGTGAAAGAAGTTCAACATACATATAAAAGTACAGAGCGACCCAGTCCGGGGTGGCGATCGCCACGTACGTACGAGAGAAATAAGGACACCCCACCCCCCCGCCGACCGACCGACCTTCGCCCCCCCGCCGACCGACCTTTGCCCCGGCGGGGGGTCAGTCGGCCCCGCGGGCCGCCCCGAGAGCCGGGGGGCGACACGGACCGCGTTGCGCAAGGCGGTCGCGCCCACGCACTCCCGGCGGCGGGGAAACAGCGCCGCAGGGGCGGAAATCGGCTTGGTAAGAGCGGCGCAGCAGAGAGTGCGGGGCGTAGGGGCGCCTGAGCGCCGTGACACGAACAAAATGGGGAAATGTGACGGGGGAACACTACCGTTTCATTCCTTGCTCCAGAGTCCACGCCATCCACGATACGCCACTGGGCAGTTTCCCAGGAACCTGAGAGGCGTTGGCAAAGGATTTGCAGGGCGACTCATGCACTAACGTACAATACCATCTGAATTTTACATGGGAAAGCGAGCGAGTGAATGAGTGAGCTAGTGGAGTAAGCGAGTGAATGAGCGAGTGAGCAAGGGAATGAGTGAGGAGGTAAGCGAGGAGACAAGTCAGCGCACGAGTAAATTAACGAGTGATAAAATAAGAGGAAGCAGATCTGGTGAGGGCATGTGCGAGAGAGTGAGTGAACGATAGAGGGAGCGAGCAAGAGTGGAAGTGATTGAGTGACTGAGTGACTGAGCGAGCGAGTGAATAGGTGGGTGAGCGAGCGAGTGAATGGGTGGGTGAGTGAACGAGCGAATGGGTGGGTGAGCGAGTAGCGAGCGAGTACGTGCGTGGGCGAGTCTCAGCCCGCGGCGTTCCCGCCCGTCGCTGAGATGCGACTCCTTGTGAGAAGGTGGAGGAGGTGGATGAGGAGGAGGTCCCTCCCATGGAAACAGGGCCACAGCTTCACGTCGACGAGCAGTTACTGGCACCACGTGTTGGTTAATTAAAGGATAAATAAAGATTCTGATGGGTGGCGTGAACACGAGGCGCTGTACGCGGTCGCGGCTCATGAAGGAGCTCGTGGTGCTCGAGTGGCACCATATTCCACTTTTAGACCGGTTCCCTTCCCTGAATATCCGCACACACATTGCTTCGTGCCTACTCTATAAAAACAATCGAACCACTAAGCTACTTCAAATTTACAAGGTAAGGCCCACTGAGTTGCACAGCTCTTTTTCAGAAGCGACCTGGCTATCATGAATGATAGGTAAACGAAGTGGCTTATCACGTGGACATTGATAGCAGCCAAATATTCTTATAAACGCATGTTGATTCTAAATGCGGAGATAAAAACCGGAGGACCTGGAGAAAAATTCACGTGACCACGGGGAGAAAATGCAAACTCCAAATATACAGAGCTTTGCAGCTCATCAGATTCCTGCAGTATAAATAAAGATTCTGATGAAGATTTTGATTATGGGGTTGAACACACGACCTCCTGTATACCAGGCGAGGAAGTTAACATATCGCCACCGTGGCGCCCCCTATATACGCGGGCGTGCAGCACTACGAGCTGCAGCTCGCTGAAGAATGCCAAGAGCTTGTTAACTCGGCTTTCAGCTGCTAACTTTTCAATTTGTAATTCTGCATTTGTATATCGTGAGCGGGGAACCGCGAACCATTGTGTTCCCTTTGAGCAATAAGCAGGAGATATTTCACCATGGCATCAAGATAAGAAAAACACAAACCCAACCTTGCATGCGCACGCTAAACATTTTACGGTGATTATGTGAAAGGAAACGTAGTCCTCGGAGCTTTGAGGCGGGATGCTAAGCCCGCTGCCCAGCCCGCGTGTGCATGCACACATTAACAGATCCCGAGATATCACTCGGCGGAGAGGCGAATCATTGTGTGGCTTACGGAATGAGCCAACGATCCTCCCACCGCGCAGCCTTGCCCAATCCTCCCAGCGCTGCACGGCCAAACACGTCTCCGCGATATCTTCGCAGATATTAGTAATTAGTAATAATTAATAACAAGAGAAACGATAACGAAGAAGACCTCGCACTCCGCCTCCTGCGCTGCTACGAAACCGCCGCAAGGGAAACCCCCAAGACGAGTCGCTTGGTCTCGCTCCGCTCACAGCCGCTCGCCGCTCGCACATTTTCGTTCCCTCCGACAGAAACGGAGCGCTTCGGTGTAATCGGACACGTGCTCGCCGCTGGCCTGCCTGCCGTCTCACCTTGGATCATGTGATCCGATCCGCCCGGGGGGCTGCTGGGCGATGGGGAGGAGGCGGCACCGGCTCGGTCTCCGTCCGTCCAACCCTCTGCGCAAGAGAGACGCGCGCACGCACGCACGCACGCACGCACGGGCGAACACGCACACACAAACACACACACGCGCACACACACACGCGCACAGGCACGCACGCGCAATCAGCTCATGTTCGCCTACGACAGGCGCACGCTTCAAAGGGGCTCCGGATGCATTAGCAAACCGGCTGTCCCAACGGCAAACGCGCACCTCTACATCTCCGTCTCTGTCTCTCCTCGCTCAAACGAGCGTTAAGGGAGTGCTCACGTCCACTGATGGATCTGTGCCAACTGTAGGAATCGCGCATTCCTGTGGTGCAGGCCAGGCTCCCCCCGTGGGACGCTGGCGATCCATCTTCCATGAAGTGGTACCGACTTTATCGACCGTGACAGAATGGTGGTATAAAAACGATGGGCCGAGTCGAGCCACGATTGCGATAACGCCGCCATCACTCGCGACCGTCAGTCCGCCGCGAGTAAAGGGAGCGCAGCGGACTGGTGCGGACCCCCGTGAAGGTCTTGAACGACGATCTCGCACGGGCAGTGGTGCATGAACGTGGTCGTGGGAAACTAGTCGCGGTGAATTCTACGGTCCGCGGAGCGCGCAGACACCACGGGTGTCGGGATACCCGCTACGCGTTAGTTATAAACGACATGCGTCTGTATCATCACGAGGCCTCCTTTGCCAGTAGCAAAAACCTTTCAGAAGCGAATACATTAATAAAAAAACAAAGCACACGAGAAAATAAAAAAGGCCACACTAAATACCGGGCATCACCAGTAAGCTGAAACGCATTCGTAATTGACACGTGCTCCAAATGCATTTCATACGCAAGCGATAAGTGCTTTATTAAAATTAAACTGAACAAAAATTTTCCCGTATGCAGCCATCGCAAACGCGGTACAAGTGGTAGCACGATGACTCATTCTCGTGGCGAGCCGGTGGGAACTGAAAACATCAGGTCAAGGTATCGGCCGCGTGACCGCACCCCACGTTTAGTGGAGGTCGTTATAGCTTTGGCGTTGCTGCTGATAAATGTAACAATGAGCGCGACAAGTGGCAGCACTCGGACTAAAAATGGCCGCATTGGCAGTATGAACAGGTACAAAAGCTCGCTGCTGACAGACGCAGCCTCGAGAATTTTCAGGAAATGCGTGCTAAAGAATCTGAAAGCCGTCACGCAATATTAACGTCGCATACCGACGTCTGAAATTCTTACCTCCCTCCATAGAAAATAAATATTTTTTCTCGCTCTCTCACATCTGAGTGTTTATGGATACAACTACGGTCTTCGTAACAATGGCCAGAGGGATTAGAAATATCCCAGGGGTTTACTCGGTGGAAAGACACGAATGTCGAAGGAGGGCCTTGGATTTTGAACAGCCTCCGTAAGGTCACTCCGAGGGTTGGCTGCAGTGGGTGTCGGCCCAATCACACCTCCCACTGCTCAAGGAGGCGACACGCGGCGCTGCCTCGAGACGTGCGGCACGCTGGCCAGCCTTCTGTCGCCACGGGCGCTCGACGCGCCGGGCACCGCATTAGTATCAACGCCGACAACCATGAACGTCGGAGTGAGATGCGTCCGCGCCAGACGCGTCGACCGCGCGCCGGGCACGCGTTTCTGTGGCTCGCCGTTAGGAGCGTCCCCAATCGTGAGCGTGGGACGAGGTCTCCGGGAGACGTCGGTGGGAAAGGGACTGCCGGGTAGCGATGCGTTCGTGCGGGGCAGAGGGAGAGACCGTACCTGTGTGTGGCTGGTTGCCTGCGGCACTCTCATTGTCCGCTTCCATTATCATATCCACACACCTGGGAAGTCATCAAAAAACACAAATTAATATATAAAGCACCGGGACCTGCGTAGGAAAAACAAACACCGGTGCAGCGCCATCACAGTGACTCACTCCTCCAGGTGATGCACTACTCACTCCTCCAGGTGATGCAC